>WNWU01012668.1:64280-79774 GCA_012654045.1 Ptyas mucosa
CTAGGATTCCATGGGGAGAGGAACTTTGGAGATCGTGGAAGGCAGGAGGCAGCTCTTTAGCACAGCTAAAGCACAGCTCTTTAGCCAGATCTCTCCCCCCTACAAGCGCGGCTCTTTTAAACAGGGAAAGAAGAACGAACACGTTTAGCAGGAAACTTTGGAGTTGCCTGATCATTAGCCAAGCCATCTTGGCAGCGCCATGTACCAGGCGGGGAACAGCTGTCTCACCAGGGAACGGCCGGTACCTAGTTGTCCTCTGGTAAGAGGTATGCCGGCCCACTTGGAAAAAGTGGGGGGGTGCATTGGGGGGGCATGCATGCACAGTGTGGGCGCATGTGTAGAGGGAGCGTGGGAGTTGTCATGCACACATGCGTAAATGGGGGCGCGCATTGCATTATGTGTTTCGGCACGCGGGAGAGCAACAGCACACGTGCGCTTAGACTTTTGGCACGCAATGCCAAAAAGGTTCGCCATCACTGGCCTAGAGCTAGAGATGGCTGGATTAACAGACACATTCCCTCTCCCCCATTCTTGGAAGACAAGGCGGCTGGAATTGAATGAAGGTGATGGGGGAAGAAGAGAATTTGTTTTTGTTTTTTTGTGTGTTTTTTTAAATTTGTTATTGGTGGTGGGTTGGGAAAAGATTCACAGTAGGGAAGAGGAGGAAGAAGTGGAAAAAGCTGAATATATTGATGGGGTGATTAAAATTATGTCATGGAATGTTAAAGGCACTGGGAATCAAATTAAAAGAAAACGTTTAGAATTAAAAATGGGAAGGGAGTTACCTGATATAATCTTTCTGCAAGAGACTCATCAAAAGTCTGAGGATTAAAATAAGATGTATATAAAAGGAATACAGTTTTATGAGAAAGCATTTGGAACCTCAAAATCGAGAGGGGTCGCAACTTTAATTTCAAGTAGAGTTTAGTTTGAAAAATTAAAAAGCATAGTGGATTCTGAAGGTAGATATTTGATAATAGTTGGTAATATTAATGAAGAAACTGTAACATTGGTTAATATTTACGCACCTAATGAAAAACAAAATGAATTTCTGATGAGAATATCAAAAATATTGCGGAAAGAAAGTATGGGCAGACTGATTGTGTCGGGTGACTTCAATCTTATTCGAAGTAAATATGATACTACTAATGTAGCCCGGTATGGTGATAATGTTCAAATGAGTATATTAGATAAATGGATGATAGAAAATGGAATAATCGATACATGGAGGGAAATTAAAGGTCAAGAAAGGGTTTATACTTTTTACTCTAAGGTATATAATACATATTCAAGGATTGATTATATTATGGTGTCAAGAGATTTACTAAATAGAGTTGGAAAAGTTGAAGTAGGGATATTTAAAGAATCAGATCATGCCAATGTAATTATGGAATTGAATGTATTTACTGAGAAAAAAGAAAATAATTGGAGGTATGATGGTAAATTGTATAAAAACGAAGAAGACAAAAAAAGAATAATTGAAATTTGGGAGGAAAATTGGAAATGGAATGATAACGATGAAGTGAATTATAATGTGGTATGGGATACAATGAAGGCGATTTTTCGGGGTGAAAGCATAAAATTGTCATGTAAAAATATAAAGATTATTTAAAAAATGGAAATGGAAGGAAAAAGAATACAAGAATTAGAAAATGAATTTATAAGAACTAAAAATAAAAAAACTGGGGAAGAATTGAGACAATTAAAGGACAAGCAGGTAATCAAAGATATTGAAGTTGTTAAAAATAATTTAATGTATTTGAAAAGAGAATTTTTTGAATTTGGTAGTAAGAACTCTAAATTATTGGCAAGGATGGCTAAAGACAAGAAATGTAGAAGAGAAATTGGAATATTAATAGATGAAAAAGGTAATAGATGTAATAAGACAAAAGATAAATGTGAAATTGTTAGAATTTTTTTTCAAAAACTTTATTCTAAAAAGGAAATAGCAAGAAATTGAAGGACTTTTTGAAAAAATATGAATATAGAAAAATAGAAATGGAACACAAGGAAAAAATGGAGGGAAGTATAACTCAGCAAGAAATTATAGAAACGATCCAAAAATTAAAATTGGGGAAGGCACCAGGTGAGGATGGGTTGCCGGCAGAATTTTACAAGGAATTTAAAGGCATAATAGTGCCAAAACTAGAAAAATTGTATAACAAAATTTTGCATGATGAGGATATTCCAGTGTCTTGGAATAGATCACTGATTTATTTGATTCCCAAACCAGGAAAAGATTTAGAATTGGTAGAATCTTATAGACCTATTTCCCTAATAAATCAGGATGCAAAAATATTTACAGCTATTTTAGCGAATAGATTAAATAGTTTTATAGATAAATATATAAATGGTAATCAAGTAGGTTTTGTGAAAGGTAGATATATGTCAGATATAGTTAGGAGAGTTTTGAATATTATAAATATTGCGGAATACAATAAGGATAGAATAGGAATATTAGCGTTGGACATATTTAAAGCATTTGATTCAATCCAATGGGAAACGATTATAGAATTGATTAAGGCTTATGGATTTGGAGAGAAATTTACCCAAGTTATTTCAAAATTATATCAAAAAGGGGTTGCTAGAGTAAAAGTGAATGGGACTTTAACAAAAGAGATAACTCTGGAAGCGGGTACAAGACAAGGGTGTCCTCTATCCCCAATATTGTTTTTACTAGCCATGGAGATTTTAGCAGTAAAAATAGAAGAAGATGAAGATATTATTGGATATAAAGGTGTTAAAATTAATTTGTATGCTGATGACACCTTGATTGTAATAAAAAATCCAGAAAAAGATATTGCAAGATTGAGATGCATCTAGAGGAATTTGAGGAGCTTACTGGATTATCTATAAATTGGGCTAAATCAGAAATGTTATTAAACTAGGATATAAAAAAAGGAAAAGAGAAATTTAAGAATCAATTTGGAATAAAAGTTAAAGAAAATATAAGATATTTAGGAATAATATTATCAACAAAGATAAATGAAATGAAAAAGTTGAATTATGATAGACTAATAAGAGAAATTGATGAGAAAATCAGGAAGTATAAGAAATTAAGCTTCTCTTGGTTTGGGAGAGTTGCATTAAGTAAAATGATGTTATTACCAAAATTTAATTTCCTATTTGAAATGCTCCCAATATATATCTCTGAAAAGGACATGGAATTATATCAAAAGAAAATTGATAAATTTTGTAATGGTGATAAAAGGTCTAGGATAGCTAAAAAATTATGGTATCAAAATCAAAAGGAAGGAGGTCTTGGGATACCTAAATTGATTAATTATTACAGATCCTTTCAAGTGAGGACTGTAGTTAAAATAATTGTTGGTCGAAATGAATTATGGGGAAAATTGGAGTTGGGAGAAATTGGAAAATGGGGAAGAATATATTTTATGGAGAATATAGCGGAAAAAATTAAAGTTAGAAATGATTTGTTAAATAGTTTGTTGAAAACTTGGAGTAAATTCGATAGAAAATTGACCCCAGATAGATTACAATTGGGGAATTTGGAAGATGGGGATTTCCCCATAAATTTAAATAGGGAGAGGAAACAGGTGTTAAAGGAGGAAAATTTGGAAGGAATAAAAGAATGGATAAACATGATAAAGAGATGATTGTAAAAAAGAGGAAATATATGAAAAGTGGAAACTGAATTGGTGGGAGAAGATACAGGTTAATAATTGTAATAAGAAATATAAGGATAGAATGAGAGTAGAAAGTTTAAAAACGGAATTTGAAGAAATAGTATCCCAATTAGGAATGGAAGAAATTGGAATTAAGGGATTGGTCAGTAAGGTATACAAAATTATTAATTTGGATAGTAATTTACAAATGGTGATGAAGGATAACTGGGTAAAAGATTTAGAAATAGGTATTACAGAACAGGAATGGAATTTGAATTGGAATAGTAGAATAATGAGGACCTTATCAATAAGAATAAAGGAGCATAGTTATAAAGTTATTTGGAAATGGTACTTGTCCCCAGTAAGATTATATAAAATGAATAAAGGTGTTAGCAAGTTATGTTGGAGATGTAAAGTGGAGAATGGGACCTATGAACACATGTGGTATGGATGTTGTAAAGTGAAGAATTTTTGGTTACGAATAGAAGAAGAAATTAGTAAAATAATTAAAAAGAAGGTAAAGTTGGGAGTAGGTACCATCCTTATATTAAAGTTGAATGATAAGGTGTTAACAATTGATGAAAGAGAGCTTGTAAGGATATTGGTTATTATGGGACGAATTTTGATCGCAAGATATTGGAAACAGAATGTTGAATACAAAATAAATGAATGGTTCAGAGAAGTTTGGAAAATTGCTCTTAATGATAAGTTAACATGTGATATAAAATTTAAAAAAGGACTATTGAAAGAAAATTTATTTTGGAAGATATGGCAACCATTTGTGGACTATGCAACCGGGAATTTGGAAGAAATAATGCCAGTGCCAATGCAAAGAGAATTTTGGAAGACCTGAAGATGAAGAAAAAATTCCTCCATTTTTCCCTATTTTGTATTATACACTGGGTGTTGTTTTGTGTTTTGTCTTTAATAAAAACTTTTTTAAAAAAAAGAAAGTGCGGGGGGGGACTGGTTCCTCGATGGGTTCTTTGCAGGCTCCCCCTTCTTCTCGCTCCTCTTCATTCCACTCTCGGGGGCGAATGGTGCAATAGCGGTAGATCTCCAGCCATGGTAGATCGCCCTCTTCTCAGGGGAGATAAGTCTCCCAACAGCTGGGTGAGACCGAAAGTTGACAGGCTGGAAGCGTGTGTTGCTCGGTCTCTCCTAGGGACCATTTGCCTCCCTTGCGGACCTCTGCCTTCGCATCCAATAACAAGATGCTCCAGCTGGTCGGGTAATTCTTCAAAGGTCTGGCTGCACATCGCCGTTTGGTATTGCCATTCAGCCAGTTTGTTGAGATCTACCATGGGTTCTTTGGGTCCAGTGGCCGCTCTCCACTCCAAGATCATAGCTCAGGATTCCCGGGCCGCCACTAACAGGCGATCAATGAGTGGGTCCGGAATGGTTGTTTGACTAAGCAAGTCCCTCTCCATCTGCTGGATCCCCGCGCTTGCAGACCATTCAACCAGGGATTTCGGGTGGGCTCCCATCTGGCGTGTAATGTCCTCCACGACCGCAGTCACTCGGATCGTTTTCTGGGGAATTTGCTGGGGACCTGGAAGCTGGACCGGCAACCCCAGACAGGGGCCTCTGCAGAGTTTACACTCGGGTTCTGGCACTCCTGATCCTTCTGCCATCTTCCCTGAGTCTTTGCTGTTGCCCAGTGGGAATGCTCTGGGTAAACATCTAGGGCTCAGGACCCTGAATAGCGATCCCTGTTTGGGATCAGTTTTGGGAGATCTGGAATAATGTCAGGTTTCCAAGTGGTGAAACCCATTCAAAAAAGAAATAGGTCTGTAATTTTCTGGTTTCTTAAGACCTGATTCTTCTTTCGGGATCAATGAAACAAAAGCTGTTTTCCATGAGGAAGGTATCTTACCTCCTAATTGTATATTACAAAATAAATCTTTAAGATGCTCAATCATTTCTTCTTGTAGAGTTTTATAATAAATTGCAGTTAAGCCGTCCGTCCCTGGAGCTTTAGCTGTTTTTAATTGTTTTATAGCAAAACTGATCTCCTCCACTGTTATCAATTGTTCCAAACTTTTCTTTTGAGTCGTTGAAATGTTTGAAACTCTTTTGTTTTCTAAATATTCATCTATAGTAATATTCTGTATATCATCTTTAGCATATAACTTAGTGTAATATTCCAAAAAGGCTTTTTTAATTAAATCTTGTTGATAAACTTCTTTATCAGCATATTCAGTACTATCAATAATTCGTGTCGATGCTTGTTTCCTTAAAGTATATGCCAACCACCTGCCCGGTTTGTTAGCATTGGAAAAGGTATTATGCTTTGCAAATTGTAAGTTAGTTGCCGTTTGGTCTGCTATAAGCATTTGAAATTGATCCTTCAAAAGATTTATAGCCATTTGTAATTTTCCATCTGTTGGTTTTTGTATCAATTGTTGTTCTTTCTTTTTTATCTCAGATTCCAGTTGTAGTCTTTTCTTCTGCTGATTCTGTCTGTGTTTAAAGTTCATTTGAATTAGTACTCCCCGCATATATGCTTTACCTGCATCCCAAACTGTTTCAATAGGGGTACCTTTATTCAAGTTCAGTTTAAAAAACTCCTTTAGATGCTTTTTAAGTTCAATTATATTTTTTTCATATATAAATAAATTCTCATTTACTCTCCAGGATCTTCTTTCTCTTTTGCCCATCTCAATTTCCATCCAGACCGGACTGTGGTCAGTCAAAGTCCTAGGAAATATCTTTATTTTCTTTACTTTAGAAAGTAAGTTAGAAGTTAAGAGAAAAAAATCTATCCTGGAAAAGGATTTGTGCCTGTCTGAGTAAAAAGTAAAGTCCAGTTCATTTGGGTTTCGAACTCTCCAAATATCTTTCAATTCCAAATCCTCTTTCAGTTCAAAAAAAGCTTGTGGTAATTTATTCCCTATTTTGGCCTTAGTTTTTTTATCCATTCTAGGTTGAATTACTCCATTCCAGTCGCCCATTATTATAATAGTTGAATAATCCCAATCCAAAATTTTTAGATGAAGCAAATTATAAAAATTTTCCTGCTGTTGATTTGGAGCATATATTCCGACCAACAAAATTGGTCCACTATCTGTAATAACTTCAATTGCAATATATCTTCCATCTTTATCTACTTCTATAGTTTTAGCTACAAGTCTCTTATTTATATATATCACCACTCCATTCTTCTTTTCCAAATTTGAAGCAACAAATTGCATTCCCAATTTTGAGTTTATCAAGTATTTCTGATCTTGCAATTTTATATGAGTCTCCTGTAAGCAAATAACATCATTATGAAATTGTCTCAAATAGTGAAATATCTTCCTTCTTTTTTGTGGAGAGTTCAATCCATTAACATTCCAAGACAAAAATTTAAGTGCCATTTGACCCTGTCTGAAGTTTTGAGAGCAATTGTTGAAGATTCTCTCCTACGGTAGTAATCTTCGGTTTAGCTCCTCCCATGACTTCAGCTTGTTGCTTATCTTTGGTTCTTTTTTCACGCTGTGGCTTAATATATTCTTGCTGCTGTTGCTTCATTTGTTTAGACATTGCTCTGGTTATGCGTTGCTCTTCCATTTTGGATGTTGTCAACTCAAGAGCCATCGCCTCCTCTGTGATGGTTTTAGACATTTCTTCCAAAGGAGAAGCTTCAAATGGTGCAAAAGGGTCAACCACAACACCACCTACTGCTCCCATTGACTCTCTTGCCTCCCTTTGCGACTGCCTTATTTGTGCTTCTGTTTCTTGGTCAATCTCAGCTTGTAGTTGAGCTTCCTTATCTATTGGTGAAGATGTGCGTGGAGGAGGAGAGCCCGCTTTCAAAACGTTATAATAAAATTCTTCTGCTTTTTCAATAGTATTAAGGCGGTATCTCACTCCTCGCAGCCTCAATATTACACCTATTGGAGCATCCCACCTGAATTGTATGTTCTGTCTTTTCAATTCTGCCACCAAAAATCCAAAATCCTTTCTATCTCTTAACATTTTGGGTGGTAATTCTTTAAAAACTCCAATCTCACTTCCATCAACTTGAACTGTTGTAACAAAGGAATTTTGCAAGATTTCATTTCTCATTCTTCTGTCTGTAAAGTATATCACCACATCTCTAGGCAGTTGCCTTTGTACCGCCACACGAGAGTTAACTCTGTACACCTTGTCCATCTTACACAAAACCACATCTGGTTCTACTTTCAACATAATTGCCAGAGCCTCTGCACAAATTTTCCTAAGATCTTCCCTGGTATTCTCTTTTACACCCCTCAGTCTAATAGCATATTCCATTGATCGAAATTGCATCATAGGAATCTCAGTTTGCATTTTTTGTGTAACTTCTTCAATTTCAATCATTCTTGAATCAGAGGCTCTAAATTTGGTCTCCATCTCTGAGGCAAGATTATCCACTTTTTTGTCAATCTGCAACACTACCTCAGACAGGCCTTTAGCAACTATTTGAATATCCTGTTTAACTGCTTCATATTTCTCTTGAACAATTCCTTTGACCTCCTGCTCTGATCTTTGAATTTCTTTAATGATGCGGTCATAATAGCTTTCTTCCTTTGTCTGAATTTGCAACTGCGCTGTTTGAGGCTGCTTCTGCTTATGAGTGGGGGAATCCCCCCCTGCTTGCTTTGTTGCCATTTTGCCTCTTACAGCTCTTCCTTTTCCAGAAATTCTAACAACTTTTCCCAAATATCTTTATTAATATCTTTATTTACCAATATCTTTATTAAACACAGACTATAAAATCTTTGCAAAAGTACTAGCCAACAGATTGATGCCAGTTATTCAAAAGATAATTCATCATGACCAAGCAGGATTTATTGAAGGCACATATATGAAAGAGAATGTTAGGCAAGTTATAGACTTAATGGACTATCTAGATAAGAATAAACAGATCTCTGCAGTGCTGGTTTTTTTGGATGCAGAAAAAGCCTTTGATCGAGTGAATTGGAACTTTATAATTAAGACTTTGGAAAAAATGGATTTGGGGGAGCGGTTTATACAAGCGATTGGTGCAATTTATCAAGAGCAATGTGCACAACTTATTATAAATGGATGTCTAACATCGAATTTCAATATACAAAAAGGCACCAGACAAGGTTGTCCATTATCCCCGCTATTATTTATTCTAACTTTAGAAGTCTTACTTAATGCAATACGGGACTCGAACTCTTTGACTGGAATAGCTATAAGGCAAGAGGACTATAGAACTAAGGCATTTGCAGATGATCTGGTTGTTACCCTATCACAACCTATGAATTCAATAATTCAGATGAAAAATATTATAGAAGATTATGGCATGGTATCTGGTTTTAAGCTGAACCAGAAGAAAACTAAAATGATTGTCAAAAATCTGACAGAGAGCAAAAAAAAGGAACTGGAAAGAATGGCAGGTTTTGAGATTGTCTCAAAGGTCAAATATTTAGGAGTACAAATCGCAGATTCAAATGCTAAACTGTTTCAAAATAACTATGAGGTTCTGTGGCAAAAGATACAAAAAGATATGCAAAACTGGAAGAAACTGCAGTTATCATTGCTTGGAAGAATATCAGCAGTAAAGATGAATGTTTTACCTAGATTTATCTTTTTATTTCAAATGATACTGGTGCTTAAATCAGATAAACCATTGCTAGAATGGCAAAAAGGACTGAATAAATTCATTTGGAATGATAAAAAACCAAGAGTCAAACTGAAAATAATGCAAGATACTCGTGAGAGAGGTGGTCTTAAACTCCCAAACCTTCGACTATATTATGAAGCAACTGCATTGATACAATTAAGTGATTGGTTTGGGAAAACTAAGACTGATTTGTTGAATATAGAAAGTCATGACCTTGTTTGGGGATGGCATGCATATCTATTTTATGATAATAAAGTGGACAAAGTGTTCAATAGTCATCTACTTAGAAATGCCTTGCTGAGAGTCTGGAGGAAGCACCGAATTAATTGGGATTACAAGATTCCGTTTTGGCTGGATCTTGCTGATACCATGTGGAATACAAATATTAAGTCATTCGGGGGTTTCTTATATAAAGAGTTACTTTACTTTGAAGAGGGCAGGTGGCGATTGAAGACTTTGGATATGCTGTTGGAAGAAGGGAAATCGTTGACTTGGTTGCAGTACAATCAATTACAAATGAGATGGAAAGAAGATCAACAAACTGGTTTAATGGAATATGAAGTAGAATTGGTTGAACAGATAAAGCGGACAGGTCCAATGCATATTAAGAGAGTTTATAATGTTCTGTTAGAAAGGGATTCAGAAAATGAGCTAGTTAAAGATTGTATGATTAAATGGGCACAAAATTTCTCTCAACCAGTTATGATGGAAACATGGGAAAAAATATGGGTTCAGAATGTTAAATTTACACAGTCACAAAATCTACGAGAAAATTTTTATAAAATGTTTTATAGATGGCACTTAGACCCCAAGAAATTGTCTTGTATGTACCCTAATGTGCAGCCAAAATGTTGGAGATGTGATTGTTTAGATGCTACATATTATCACATCTGGTGGACTTGCAGGAAAGTGAGGGCTTTTTGGATAAAAATCTGGTGGGTTATGCAAAATGTTTTAAAGAAAAAAATACAATTTTCTCCGCAATTTTTTCTATTGGGTATAGCTAAAGACTTTACACTGGGTGAAACTAAACTGATTTTGTATATGGTGACAGCAGCTAGGTTGTTGATTGCCCAACATTGGAAGAGTGATGTTTTACCGACTGTTGACCAATGGACTCAGAAGATGGCTGGATTTGCAGAAATGGCAAAGGTTTCAGCTTTTTTAAAAGATCAGACGCATGAGAAGTATATACAGGAATGGAAATTATGGATTGAGTATGTACAGAATAAGTATCAGACTAGAAAATATTATATTGCTTTTAGTTGAGATGATTATGTTAGTATGTTAGTAAATATAGAAAAAAGATATGGAAGATTGAATAACATATATATTGTTTGGGAATATTAGCATTGCATATAATGGAAGTCAAGGGGGGGAGGGAAGAGGGTGGAGGGCTAGGGTGGGGGTGGGATGGAATTATGTATTGTTTTTTATATGTATTTTATAATGTTGGGTTAGGGGGGGGGAAAGGGGGGAAAGTTTGTATTTGTAAAACTTTTTCAATTAAAAAAAAAAAGAAATAGGCAAAGTCCATCTTCCAAAACAAAATTCTTTTATTTAGGTAGGCATCAAATTGGCAAAGTCTGTTGTAATTCCGGATCTGACACAAACCGGAATTACACCAGATAATATTGTAAGTTAGAAACATCCCTCAAAAGTCACATTCTCCAATAAACACTCAATCCACATTTCCCGGTGTCTTCAAACTCCACCTTCCATTCTCACCAGGAGCAGCCTCTGTTCCCATGGGAAAGAAAGTCACCTAGTCAAAACAATCCTCACTATCTATTCTCTCTTCCCCCCACCTTAGGAATGTGGCGAGCCCGAAAACCCCCCTTACCAAGTAAAGAGAAAAAAAAGGAACAAATGAGTATAATAAAGAACTAAATAAAATGACTACACATATGTCAAATTCAGGCTCAACACTGAGATCCAGATGGGCATAAGCTACAGCTGCCTCTCTGAGGCGAACCCAGAAGGCATCTGCGTTCTCTCTCTCTTTGAGTCGTTCTCTGAAATTCAGACCAGTTTAAGGGTTTTTTTCCTATCTCTTCTAAGGCTTCCAGTAAGTTGTTTTTGGCTCTGGTGTACTCGTCCCAGTGATTTGCATCATTGTAGTCCCAGTCTGGTTGGTTAATTGGCCAAGCCACCAGTGTTGGGGCTACTTGCTCCGGTGCTACAACGACAGGACTTTTGGCCATTTCTGCTGTTTTTTCAAACAGCTTCAGTAGTTCATCTTTTGTTAAAAAGACATGCAATAATTGGGTCATGTCCCCCCAAGACAGATTATGGCTGTCCACTATGGACCTTACGGTCCAGATTACAGTTTGGGGGTCAGACTTAAACGGTGGGGTATCTCATTTCCAGATAACAAGGTCGGAAGCAGAAAATGGTGTGTGTGACAAGACATATTCTAGTTGGCTCCTCTGTCTTTCTGGGACTGGTTTACTTAATAGAGGGGCCATGATTCTCACCCCTGGCTGGGTTTCTAGGGGTGGGTCTCCTGTCTTAGCCTGTTCCTTTTCCTTAATGAGGTCTTTAGACCTGGCTAATTCCACCCAGCAATACCAGTAAGGTATCTGGCTGGGCTTAATTCTAGACCTAAGTCCTTTCAGGGTGTGGAAGTTGAAAGTACCACATTCTGGCCAAATCTGCTTTCCCATGTCATCCCTCAGCAAAGCCCATTTCTTGCATATCTCTCTTGCTCTTCATTTTTTTATTCCGGCTAGGACAGGTATCTGCCTATCGTCCCATGCCTCGAGCAAATCTCCTAGGGAAGTCCTAATTGTCACCTTTGAACTGCCGCTTCCCATGTTCCTGCTCAGATGCGGGGCTCACTTTGACTCAGTCAGGTACAAAAAGGAAAAAAACTTCCACGGTTTTTGGACAAAAAAGCATCCGGGGAGACCCTGGTTCCCTTACAGAGCACAGGCACTTCCTTCCGGGGGAACTCAAGCCACAGTTTTCAGACCCCTCATGGGCCCAGGTGGAGCTGCCACTTTTTTCCTCAAGCAGTGAGTACTGGCACCTCCTTTCCTGCCATGGTTTTCAGACCCCTTGTGGATTTTTTTATTTTTTTTATTTATTTTTATTTATCTTAGATTTCTATACCGCCCTTCTCCCTGGGGACTCAGGGCGGTGTACAGCCAAGTAAAAACACATAATATAAACATTAAAAACAAATTAAAAAGAATATCTAAATTTGGCCCAAAAATTTAAAAAACACCCCACTTTAAAATCATTTAAAAGGCTTTTTAAAAGGATCTGGGAAGATCTGCCACCCCCTATGCAGTGAGTACTGGCACTTCCTGAACTAGGCTTTGCTTTTGGGCTTTCACAGGACAAAAAAAAATAACAAAAAAATTTTCTTTCCCACCCTTCAATCACAGCCCACTTGGCTTTCCCTCTTATATACAAAAGGTCCCACACTCTGATGGCCCCCCTTGCTTTCCCTTTTCTGTTGGTGACGGCTCAGAGGAGCTAGCAACAGGCAGGGGTGCGGCTATAGGCAAAACAGAGTAATGAGATCCAGCTGCTGTCGAAGGGTAAAGCCACTCACACACACACACACACTCACTCTTATTCCCTTTCTCCCCCCTTGACCCAATAACCTGATTTTCAGTGGTACTCACCTACTTTCCATTAGCTGTTGAGCGCAAGACTCAAAACTCTCTTTACTATCTGGTGCCTCCTGGGCAGGATCCATGGATCCTTTCCCTCAAATGAAAGAGGTCTGTGCCGGCTGGGTTGGTGATCTCCAGGCCCCGTCCGAGTGGCTGGGTTAGCTGGGAGTCCTGCCGTGGTCGTCAATTGTCAGAAGAATTTCCCAGTCCTTTTCCAGCCGGGAGACGCCAACGATGAAGGAATCAAAAACAGCAAGCTTCCGAAAAGCAGGTCCTTATTACAGGAAGGCAATACAGTGACAGCAAAGTGACTTCAGTGTTCCTGCCTTGCAAGGTGGTCTTTGGGTCGTGAGTTGTGATTTTTATATGCCTTTTCTACCTTGGGGCTATGCAAATTGATGGTTCCTTCTTTTGTGTTTAATATTTGTCCGGAGCTTCCCTTCCTGCCTGAAGAAGTATTTCTTTTGTCCAGTTTCTATTTTGGGAGTTAATCCCATCAAGCAGGTCAAGGAGCTCCTGGTGGGCTATGTTATCTGAGTTTCTCAATAGCTTCCTTCAGGGAAGCATGGAGCTGATTGTTTATTCAAGGTTGCAACATTTTTATGAGGTGTTAAGTGGTTCTTGGCTGACCGCCCAGAAGGCTTGTTAGCCTTGTTAAGGGCTTTCCCTATTACCTGAGAGAAAAGGAAAAAGGTGTCTGTTTTCTATTCTAGTGTGGCTGCTTGGTTTTCCAATGTTATTGGGGTGAAAATATGATAAAAATATGAGAGTTTTGTCAGGGTGAAGTGTGCCAAGGTAAATCTTCTGACAGAGCAAAGTAAGTTCATTAGTTGATCCTGGAGAGACAGAAAACAATTTCCTCATGAAAAGCCATGAGGAAAGAAAAGTATTGTTGTACTTCCCACTCAGGGTTCAGCAGGTAAGTTTAGCCTGTCTGAATGGGAAGTTGGAATATTCCAATATTCATTGAACATTAAATAATTTGGATGTGACTTCTGTTCTGTTGATGTGTCTCTATAATAATTTTCTTTAAGATAGCAGGATTGAAATTTAATTTAATTAAAATTGAATAGAAAAGAGACAGGACTTGTTAAAATTCTGTGCATATGTATGGGTATCTGAAAGTACCTTTGAATATGTTTTTTTAAAAAAGTGGGCTTCTCGGCTTGGCTTAAAGCAGTGAGGATCACAGATAGGCAGTGGTTAGGGCCCTCGATAACATTTTTATCGGAACCACATCTTGAATTTTCCTCACTGCTTGGGGAACAAATCAAGTTGCACTAGGAAGGAAAGGTGGAAATTTAAAGGGACAAAAACCTCCACAGGTCTGGAAATGATGTTTAATGGTGTGTGGGTGTGTGTGTGTGTATGTGTATTTGTGTGAGTCATTTCTAAGTCCTGGGGAGAGAAGGCTGGTTAGCATTTTCTTAGTAATTAGTAATTAGAACAACGGAATGTGTTAAATAGAATGGGAATGATTAGAAGGACAAAGGAATGTGTTAAACAGAATGGGGATGATCCCATAGGATGGAAAGGTTGTTGGAGAGTGGAATAGATAGATAGATAGATAGATAGATAGATAGATAGATAGATAGATAGATAGATAGATAGATAGATAGAAATAAGACTATTACCTAACTTGTTGGGTTGGCAATATATAAACCATCAATGTATGTTTGCAGTGTATTGTATTGTATTGTATAGCTTTAAGACTGCTGTATTGCATGATACGGTGTCCTGATTGGTGAGATTTGTTGCCAATGTCCTTAAGAGGGAGCTAGAAACATGGTTTGTTCTCTTTGTTGTTCTTGCTCTCTGATATCTCTATCTGACTTACTGTATTACTGTTTGAAACTCCAGAAGAACTGTTTACTGTATATGATTAATACAACTGGTATGGAGACTTTGTTTATTGGACTGTGCTTTATTTTTCCTGAATGTAAACTGTAAACATGACTCAGTGTATCTGTGTGGTGACTGTGCTTATTCATAATTACTCTCAACTGCTTTCATGTGCACACCCTTGCAATTCAAGGGTTATTCCTTAACATAGATAGATAGATAGATAGATAGATAGATAGATAGATAGAGTGAGTGAGTGAGTGAGTGAGTGAGTGAGTGAGTGAGTGAGTGTTTGTTTTATGGTTTTATGGTTTTATGCCTGGCCAGGATGAAAGGTGAGAGCTTTGATCTTTTATTTTGTGTGAGAAGACTTAACGAGTTATGTTATAGTTGATCTATAGAAAACTTATAGAAAGTTGTGTATTCCTCTAAGTTCCAAAAATTTGGAGAGAAACCCCCCCCCCCAATTTTTTTCAATATTAGCACTCTCCTGGAAGAAATGCATTCACTGCCTCCAACCTTTTCTAACCAGAATGTGTGAGACAAAGAAGGAGGAATGAAAGTGAATGTAAGAAATCTGTTATTAGTGCAAAATTTTGTTTTGAAAATTTTCTGTGTGTATGTAATTATTTATTTTTTTTGCTAACTCACTGGTTACATAGTATTTGAGATCTTTTCTGAAGGAATTATTTTCTATTCTTCCTTTCTTAAATTAAGAAACATCTGCATTATGTTTGTGGGTGATGGCTTTAGAGATTTTCTTTCTTTCTTTCTTTCTTTCTTTCTTTCTTTCTTTCTTTCTTT
>WNWU01012668.1:81890-92120 GCA_012654045.1 Ptyas mucosa
TGACAAAAATCAGGAAAAGACAATTATTTCCCTCGAGATGGATCATGTAGATTTTTTGAACTGTTGATCTTATTTTCATTTAATTGCTGATTAATTACTTAATTTCTATATACCCTGCATGTTCAATTTGTTTTCCTTTTCCTTGGAGTCCAGGAGGGGGAGGGAAATCTTTATAGAGATCCAATTTGGTCTCATGCTTACAGTCACAGTTACGAAGCTAGAGAACTGTGAATTCAAATCCTGCTTTGACCATGAGGGCCAGCTGGATGATTTTGGGCTAAATATTTCCCCCCCTCAACCCTAGGAGGGAGGCATTGGGAAACCATGTCTGTATTTGTTGTCAAAACAAACAAAAAAAGCTGATGGCCCCACCTAAACAGTTGTTTGCAACATGCTTTCCCTAGTATAGGTTACAACAGGGGAGAAGCCCCAAATTTAATTTTTCAGGAAAATATTATGGCAATTTTCCCCGTTTTCTGCTTTGAAAGCTGTTCTAGTCCCCTAAAAGTAAAAGTTTTGTATGGAGAAAAGGGGAGCAATCTTTTGTCTTCCTAGCTATCCTCTCGTTTTCTTGCTGTGGTGGCCCCAAGAGTGATTTGTATATCATCTGCCTGAGACCACAGGCATTCCAGACATGGCTCACTGCTGGTCAGTGAAGCCTGTGTGCTTTATCTCTTAAAATCCTGAATGTGTCAAGTTTCTTGAGTTACATGTTTCCCCTTAAAATGGCATCTAATCAGGGTGAAAGGGGGGTGGAGAAAGTAATATTTGACAATCTGATAGAGCCATGATGGCAAACCTATGGCACGCGTGCCACAGGTGGCACGCAGAGCCATATTGGTGGGCACACGAGCGTTGCCCTAGCTCAGCTCCAGCAGGCATGCGTGCACTGGCCAGCTGATTTTTGGCCCTTCTGGGCCCAATGGAAGTCGGCAAATGGGCTCTTTCCGGCCTCTGGAGGGCCTCCAGGGAGGTGGGGAAGGCTGTTTTTGCCCTCCCCAGGCTCCTAGAAAGCCTCTGGAGCCTGGGGAGGGCAAAAAACAGACCTACCGGGCCCACCGGGCCATCACATGCCAAAAGCAGGGGGAGTATGGGAGGTCGCGCACACATGCATGGGGGGGCAGGGTGCATAGAATTATGGGTGTGGGCACGCACGCGACCACCCCACACTCCTCCAGCTTTTGGCATGCATGGCAAAAAGGTTAGCCATCACTGTGATAGAGCCTCCATGGACAAGTATAGTCTATCTAACAAAGGACAAATGATTATTTTTCTTTCTTCAACCTTTAGCTGTGGAAGCAATCCAGAAAATGATGAATACATTCTCATTTAGCTTCCCAACTTTGTAGGACCTGATTCTGGGTGTTATCAAGAATTTGGAAAGTATTAAATGTTTTTGCTTAATATTTAATATTTTAAATATTAAATAATGGTGGGTCCCAGTCTTGCCTTTGGCTATAGGTGGCTGCATATAGTCCTATCACAGTATGGGAGCATGCTCTGTAGTTATGCTGATATGCTGATCTCTCCTGATTTGTCTTTCTAAGAAGAGAGAAAAAGTCTGCCTAGCAGCTTTCTTTTACATTGCATGATTATATACTTATACCTATCAAGATTCAAGCGCCAACCATGGCTAGTTAAGTTCAATTAAGTTTGGAATTTTTTTCCATCCCTAACATTGTGAATGAATCTGTTTGGACTTTGACATTGAACCATTTAAATGTATTTTATCAACAAGATCATAGGAGTATGTGGAATCATGGAAACATGAAGGTGGATACTTTGGGTTCTGGTGAGCTGTGGCTTGCAGTCATTGTGCCTTTGATTTCTCTGGCACCTGTGGCAAAAAGCTGATGTCCAGGTGTCTTATCAGATTCCAAGACTGGAAACAGCCCAAGTCAGTTATGGTATTTATGACTTTTTAAAAGTTTTTTAAATAGCTGATTTGTCTCCTGTCTGACCATGGGTTATTCAAGCAAGGGAAGCTGCACATCTCACCTAGTCTATCCAAGTGAACCCCCAAGAGTGAAAGTTTGCATATCCCAGGTGTGGAAGGACGAATCTGTTTTCCTGCTGGTGGACGTAACTGAGAGCTATAGTGACAGAACAGTAAATCCTTGATAACATCAATATGCATTCTGAGTGGAAATATTAGTAGATGTGTGGTGAGTGCTAATAGAACCCTGGCTTCCTGGAACTAATGACTAGAGATTGTCTTTTGATTCGGTAGATTTTGATAGGAGCCTATGCAGAGAAACTACAGCCACTTTGGGAAGAGTTCTCCACACTACTGAAAACTGTACAACAATGAACTTGGTTACACTTTTCCTGCTGATCACTACAGATACTGCACAAACTGATCACAATTTCAGTTACAACAAGATTGGCATTGCTGGACTGCCATATGACTGATTGACTTTACCCTAGGATTGATGCTATATTAGCTTAACGGAACAGCGGGATGGTGAACATTTGGGTATTGGTTTGCATGTGTTGGAAGAAATGTCCATCTGGGTTCAGTTCCAAGTGGGGAGAAAGACACTGGAAACATGGAAGCTGTTTGGAAAGATGGTTTAATGGTGGACATGGGTGAGAGAGAGAGAGTGAAATGCTCCCGGTTCGGACCAGATCACCCGATCCGGTAGCGATGGCGGCGGGTGGTTCGGAGAACTGGTAGCAAAAATCCCTGCCCCCCCCCCCCATGCCCAGCTGAGCTGCACAATCATCAGAGGCTTTTTTTTATTATTATTTTTAAAAGCATTTTTTCTGCAACCTCTTCAGCCAAAAAATGCTTTTAAAAGTAAAAAAAGAGCCTCTGATGATCGTGCGGCTCAGCTGGGATCGTCAGAGGCTTTTAAAAGCATTTTTTTCCTGCAACCTCTTCAGCCGAAGAGGTTGTAGAAAAAATGGTTTTAAAAGTTTTTTTTAAAAAAGTTGGCCATGCCCACTGTCCCATTACCCCCCAAGCCACACCCACAGAACCAGTAGTAACAAATTTTACATTTCACCACTGATTTATACCCTCTCTTGGACCCCGCCTTGGAGCTTCCTGTTCCTGTGTAAGAAATGTATTCTGATTGGTTGTCAGACTCCCATGTACTTAAGGGTACAGAGATGGAAGGAGGAAAAAAAATGAACAGTTCTCTTTACTCTGTTCTTGTTGGCCAGACAAACAGAGGGCAAAGGCTCTCTCTTTTCTTTTTCTATCTCTCTCTCTCCCCTCTCATTGCTTCAACCTTTTTTCCCGCTAACAATTTAAAATTCTTGTCTCTAGGGATCAGATACATTTAACAGTTACATTTACTTCGAGGGCACACAAAGACGTAGACACAAACACACACAAAAACAAAGAGAAAATGAGAGGAGCCTGAGTGCCGCAGTAGATTAAGGCACTGTGATTAACATTCAGCAGCCTGCAATTACTGCAAGTTCTAATCTCACCAGGCTCAAGGTTGACTCAGCCTTCCATCCTTTCTAAGGTAGGTAAAATGAGGACCCAGATTGTGGGGGCAATAAGCTGACTTTGTATAAATATACAAAAGTATGAAGGCTATTGCTTAACGCATTGTAAGCCGTCCTGAGTCTCCGGAGAAAGGCGGCATATAAATCAAATTTTAAAAAAAGAAAATAAGAGGAAAAACAGAAACTCAGGTTCACACACACACACTGGTCATTCCTACCATAAATCTCAGTTAAATTAGGGAAGGCACAGATCTTAACAAACATATCACATGGTTGCATGGAAGACAGAGAGGAAGAGAGAGAAACAAACAAACAAAACCCCCAACATTCTTATTTATATATTAACCTTTTCTTTTAAGTACCTTTATTTAGCCAAATTGGTTTTCCAGCTTCATCCCTGAGCAAAGCCCACATCTTACAAAACCTTTTTCTTTTTTTCTTTGTTATGCCCACCTGGACAGGCAACTGCCTCTTTTCATCCCAGGCGTCAAGCAAGTCTTTCATTGAGGAGCCTACCATGACCCTCAAGCTAGAGCATCCCATGTTTCCCCTCTGATATAGGGATTCAATTTGGCTCTGCCGGCATACACACATTTCCCGTGCTTTTCTGGGCTTTAAAAGTTAAAATTTAGAGGTACTCACCTTCTTTCCAAGCAGCTTTTGAGCTCAACACTCAAAACCCCTTTAAAACCTTTGTTCCAAATGGCCAAGGTCCAGGAAAACTCACCCACAGACTCAATGGGTCTGTTGCTGGCAAGGGAGGCTTACCTGGGCCAGGTCCATTGGTCAGGTTAGCTTGGAGTCCCATCTTTGGGTGCCAAATTGTTGGAAGAAATGTCCATCTGGGTTCAGTTTCAAGTGGGGAGAAAGACACTGGAAACATGGAAGTTGTTTGGAAAGATGGTTTAATGGTGGACAGGACCACATGGTTTGAGGTCCTGGGCAATTGAGCACATGGGTGAGAGAGAGAGAGAGATTTATACCCTCTCTTGGGCTTTGAACTTGCTTCCCGTTCCTGTGGCAAGGGCATGTATTCTGATTGGTTGTCAGGCTCCCATGGGGCCATGCAGGGGTAACTTTGTAGGCTGTCTTGAGTCCCAGGCTTGGTTGAACCTTGCTGGGTGATGCAATCTTCCCAGGTGCCATGTGGTGAGATGGGTAGAGGGCTAATCCTATCATGTCCTGAGGGTGAAGGTCTTAATACCATCACCCTGAGCTGAAGTGGGGGGGGGTGGGGCAGGGAGCTGCAGGGAGCTGCTTTGTCTTTAAAAACATGTTGTTTTTTAAATTTGATTTATATGCCGCCCTTCTCCGGAGACTCAGGGTGGCTTATAAGGCGCTAAGCAATAGCCTTCATACTTTTGTATATTTATACAAAGTCAGCTTATTGCCCCCACAAACTGGGTCCTCAATTTACCTACCTTAGAAAGGATGGAAGGCTGAGTCAACCTTGAGCCTGGTGAGATTCGAACCTGCAATAATTGCAGGCAGCTGGTGTTAATAACAGGGTGCTTTAGACCACTGTACTACCAAGGCTCTTCTCCTTTTCTCATACAGACCAGTTGCTCTAACATCTGTAGTCATAAAAACCTTTGAAAGGCTAGTGCTGTCCCACTTGAAAACCATCATGGATCCACTGTTAGACCCCTTGCAATTTGCATACCGAGCGAATAGATCAACAGATGATGCTGTTAACGTGGCTCTGCACTACATCCTACAACATCTTGAATCTCCAAAGACCTACGCAAGGGTCCTCATGTAGACTTTAGTTCAGCATTCAATACCATCATTCCAGACACTCTTCTAACTAAGCTAAACCAGCTAGAGGTTCCTGAACACACTTGTAAGTGGATCATAAGCTTCCTAACAAACAGGATGTGAGGGATCTCACGAAGAACGATGGTCCGTTGAAGGCGTTTCCAAGAAAAGGCAGCACGCAAGGATGCAATTAAGTTAGTTCTTTATTGAGAAAATAAAAGTAGGCAAATATAAATTCCCTGGCATGGAGGCATCCATGCCTGGATCGAGCCCATGGGTGAGTCCCATAGGAGAGTAGAACAAGATCAAGGGCAACAAGGGAGAGCAGCCCCTGTGCAGGGGTTCTTATAGGAGTCCCTGGCCCCTCCCTTACCAGTGTGCGAGGGGGCCGGAGGACCATTGACTTTCCTCCAATGGGGCTGCAGGGGTCGGAGCCCCTTGACCCACCAGTGGGATCAAAGGTGCCTCTTTGCTCCCATCTGGTGGCCTTTGAAGAGACTGCCATGGCTGGCACAAAACACCTAACACAGGAAGCAGCAGGTGAAGCTAAGCAGAATCACATCAGATACCTGTACAATTAGCACAGGGCCCCCCCAAGGCTGTGTGCTCTCCCCACTTCTCTTCTCTCTCTATACCAATGACTGCATCTCTAACGTTCCATCTGCTAAACTACTGAAGTTCGCAGATGACACAACAGTGATCGGTCTCATTCGAGACAATGATGAATCCGCATACAGACAGGAGGTTGAACAGCTAGCCTCGTGGTGCGACCGGAACAATCTGGAACTGAACACACTCAAAACCGTAGAAATGGTGGTAGACTTTAGGAGAAACCCTTCTATACTTCCACCTCTTACAATACTAGACAACACAATATGAACAGTAGAGACCTTCACATTTCTAGGTTCTACCATATCTCACGACCTAAAATGGACACCCAACATCAAAAACGTCATCAAAAAGGCACAACAAAGAATGTTCTTTCTGTGCCAACTCAGAAAGCACAAACTGCCCAAGGAGCTGCTGATACAGTTCTACAGAGGAATTATTGAGTCTGTCACAGTGGTGGGTTCCTCCCGGTTCCGCCCAGTTCCGCCGAGCCAGTAGCGGTGATGATATGACGTCACTGAACCGGTTCTGCCCGCCCGCCCCCCGCTCCCCCGCCCCCCCATTATTCTTACCTTTTATTTGGCCCCATCCCTAATCTATTGCTGCCTCCTGAGTCCCAGCTGATCGGCTAGAAGGAAAAAAACTGTTTAAACTCTTGCTGTGGGGCTTCAAAGGGCCGCCCTACAGCTGTTCAGTGTTAAAAGGCAGTGTGGTGGTAGACCGGTGCCTCCCAAAACAAATGAGTAGACCGGTGCCTGCAAAAATAAATGGGTAGACCAGTGCCTCCAAAAACAAATGAGTAGACCGGTACAGCTCTGCAAGCAGTTAAAAGCCTGGTAGACCAGTACCTCTGCTAAATCCTAAAGAATTGTCACATGACCATCAAGCCATGCCCACAAAATAAGCCACGCCCACAGAACCGGTAGTAAAAAAATTTAGAACCCACCCCTGGTCTGTCATCTGCACCTCTATAACTGTCTGGTTTGGTTCTGCAACCCAACAAGACAGACACAGACTTCAGAGGATAATTAGAACTGCAGAAAAAACAATTGCTACCAACCTGCCTTCCATTGAGGACCTGTATACTGCACGAGTCAAAAAGAGGGCTATGAAAATATTTACAGACCCCTCACATCCTGGACATAAACTGTTTCAACTCCTACCCTCAAAATGACGCTATAGAGCACTGCACACCAGAACAACTAGACACAAGAACAGTTTTTTCCCAAACGCCATCATTCTGCTAAACAAATAATTCCCTCAACACTGTCAAACTATATACTAAGTCTGCACTAGTAAGGAATTGTTTCCTTGACTTTTTTCTTGTTTTTAACATGTTGGAAGAAGCTTTTTTTGGTTATTTTTTACTTTTGTCGCAAGCCTTTGTTCATTGTGAGCCTTAGCTTTCCTCACTTCATCTTTACAGGCTCGAGCTATTTGCTGATATTCTGCCTTAGTTATTTGCCCCTCTTGCCTAATCTCACTTTTCAAAATTTCCCAAGCTTCTTGAGTTGTTTGCCGCTTGAGGATTCTCATCCATGGAATCCTTCCCAAGATCTCTCTAAGTTTAGCTCTCTTAAAGTCCAAGACTCTAGTCTGACTTTGTTCTACTACTTGTGCTTGCATAATGTTGAATTCCAATATTGCATGATCACTGGCCCCCAAGGTTCCTGTAGCTTCAATACCTTCTTTCATATCATCTCTGTTAGTGAGAATTAAGTCCAATATGGCTGATCCCCTTGTTCCCTTCTCTACTTTTTGGGAAACAAAGTTGTCTGCTAGGATAAGGAATAAGAGAATTAAAAAATAAAATAGTAATGAAGGAAATAGTAATAAATAAATGGAAACTTGTTATTCTATAGACCCGTGATGGCGAACCTGTGGCACGCATAGCCATATCAGTGGGCACATCAGCTCAGCTCAGCTCTGGCGAGCATGCGCATGCCGGCCAGCTGATTTTCGGGTCTTCTGGGCCATCTACTAGAGAGGGTCTGGAGGCTGGGGACAGCAAAAAATGTCACTTCCTGTCCAACCGGGAGTTGGGAAATGGGCCATTTCAGGCCTCCAGAGGGCCTCCGAGGGGGTGGGGAAGGCTGTTTTCGCCCTCCCCAGATGCATAGAGAGGATCTGGAGCCAGGTGAGAAAGAAAAACGGGCCTACCGGGCCATCGGGTACCAGGAGTGGGGGGGAGGATGGGTTGTGCGCACATGCGCAGGGCGGGCAGCATAGAATTATGGGTGTGGGCAGAGGTCCAGAGATGACCACTAGGTTTTTGACCTGGAACATCAATGGTTTGAATTCACCACAAAAGAGGAGAAAAATATTTCATTATTTGAAGCAATTTAGAAACGATGTTATTTGTTTACAAGAGACTCATATTAGAAGTCAAGATCAAAAATACCTGATAAATGCAAGGTTAGGAACACATTTTGTAGCATCAGCGCAAGATAAGAAAAATGGTATAGTTGTATACCTTAAGCCAGATTTAATTGCAAATTTAATTGAAGCTGATGACCAAGGAAGATTTATAGCAATTGAAATTTTAATAAAAGGAGAAAAAATACTTTTATTTGGATTATATGCCCCGAACCAGCAACAGGAAAAATGTTACAATCTTTTACATTCCAAGTTGTTACATTGGGACTATAGAACTTGCATTCTATTGGGTGATTGGAATGGCGTTTTGGACACTAAAAAAGATAAAAAAGGACTTAAGCAAAATGTTTCAACACGTGCAAAATTACCCAAATCTTTTTTTGAAATGATGGAAGATATGGAATTGAGGGATATTTGGCGTGAGAAGCACCCACAAGAAAAAGACTTTACTTTCTTTTCAGATAGACATCAATCCTTCTCCAGGATTGATTTTATTTTAATTACTAATGATCTTTATTCCAGGGTGAAGAGTACGAAGAATTGTCCGAGAACTTTAACGGACCATAGTCCAGTGTGGATGGAACTGGAGCATGGCAATGGTCATAAAAGATCCTGGAGGCTGAATGAAAATTTGTTTAGATATGAGGAAAACATAACTGAATGTAAAAAATTTATGAAAGAATTTTTTATTATATGCATAAGGGTACACCGCAGGAAATGGTTTGGGATGCGAGTAAAGCCTATATGAGAGGCATACTGATATTTTTGAACAATAAGCATAGAAAGAAACAGGGGAAGAGAAGGGAAGAGCTAGAAGAGGAAATTAAAAAGAGAGAGCAAGTTTTAATAGCTAACCCATCAGATAAGAAAGCTAAGGAGGTAATTAATCTATTGATGGGTCAATTTGATATGTTGATGGCAGACCAAGTGGCAACAAATTTACAATATGCTAAACATAATACCTTTTGTAATGCTAACAAACCAGGTAGATGGTTAGCGTATTTATTGAGAAAGAAACAAAATCACGGACGATAGAGAAAATAAACTATAAAGGTAAAGAGGTTTATCAACAAGAGAAGATTAAGAAAGCATTTTTGGAATTTTATACTAAGTTATACACTAGTGAGAAAATTCAGGATATAGATATAGACAATTATCTACAGAAAGAGAAATTTGGTATCTTAAAAGAGCAAAGGGATAGTTTAAATCAATTGATAACTGTTGAAGAAATTTTGTTTGCAATTAAACAGCTAAAGGTGGGCAAAGCACCTGGGACGGATGGTTTGACAGCTGTATATTATAAACACTTGCAGCAGGAAATGGTGGAACCTCTTAAGGAATTATTTAATAACATACAACTTGGAGGAGGGATACCCCTGTCATGGAAAATGGCTTCTATTTCTTTAATTCCAAAGGAAGAACAAGACCACACACAACCAAAAAATTATAGGCCAATATCACTTTTAAATACAGATTATAAATTTTTTGCCAAGATATTAGCAAATAGATTAATGACAGTTATGCAACAGATGATTCATCATGATCAAACGGGTTTTATAACTGGTAGACAAATGAAAAGTAATGTTAGGCAAATTGTTAATTTATTAGAATATTTGGGAAAGCACAACCAAATACCTGCAGTGCTGATATTTTTAGATGCGGAGAAAGCATTCGACAGATTGAATTGGCAATTCTTACTCAAATTAATAGAAAAGATGCAGTTTGGAGAACGTTTTACACAATCTATTAAGGCAATATATCAGAAACAAACAGCGCAGATAATAATCAATGGTAGTTTAACAGATACTTTTAATATAGAAAAAGGAACAAGGCAAGGATGCCCTTTGTCTCCATTGTTGTTTATTCTGTCGCTGGAAATTCTATTGTCTAAAATGCGTGGGTTAGATGATATAAAGGGAATTAAAATTAGGCAACATGAGTATAAATTAAGAGCATTTGCAGATGATTTGGTGGTTATTCTGACTCAACCAGTACAATCGGTTGTAGGTTTAATGCAAATAATTA
>WNWU01012668.1:112120-172120 GCA_012654045.1 Ptyas mucosa
CGGAAAAAGCTGAGGATTTGCTGCAATGTCAGGCTGAAATGGTTAGGTTATGTGTATCTAGATCAGGCAAGAAGACTAAGGGGGTAAGGGGTAAGAAAGAGAAAATGCAAAGTGAAGAGAGGGAAGGATATGCAATACAAAGAAGGGTATTAACGGAGGATCCGGAAGATCTAGTTAGACCACCCCCGTACGCTCCCTCCTGGATGCCCAGGCCACAACAGCAACCGCAGGGGGCGGTGGGAGGGAATGGAGGAGGAAATCAGAGGCGTGCGAGTGATCCTGGTGTGGATTTGGGTGCGAAACCAAAAGTGAAGGCGAGTCACTCGCCAAAAGATAGCAGCAAGAGTGAGGGAGAAGATGTTTTGGAGGCGGCAGGGGCTGTGGGGGGAGAAGATCAGGGGGGCGTGCAAACGCGGGCAGTTACAGCTAAGTTGAAAGCTGCTAAGCAGGACTTTTTAGCCCCCCTGCGCCAAGTGGATCAGGTAACAACGAATCAACAAGGGGAGGTACAATATCAGCCCCTTTTTCAGTACGTACCATTTACCACTACTGATCTTTTGAATTGGAAACAGCATTATGGCCCCCTGACTACCAAACCTACTGAAATGGCTGATTTGTTCCAAACTATTATGCAGGCACATAATCCAACGTGGCAGGACGTACAACAGTTATTAAATACGCTGTTGTCGCCAGAAGAGAGAGAAAGATGGAAGGCGGCTATTAGAAAATGTGTGAAAGCGGCCCTCCCAAATGTCCAAGATATACAACCGGAGGTATTGCAAAGATCTCCAGAGGTAGATCCAGGGTGGAACCCCAGAGTAGAGAGTGATAGGACTAAGTTGAGGGAATATCAGAATTTGGTGGTGCAAGCTCTTCAACAGGCAGGGAAGCCCCCGTTGAATATGTCAAAACCCTCTTTGGTTATACAAAAAGCAGATGAGAGTCTGGAGAGTTTTCTCCAAAGACTCATTGAAGCATATGAGCTATACACTCAAGTGAATCCTAGAGAAGGGGATAACGTGAGAATGTTGAATGAAAGATTTATTGCACAGAGTTATGAGGACATTAGAAAAAAATTGCAACGGTTAGAAGGGGCTTTGGGGAAGAATACGAGTGAATTATTGGAAATAGCAAGGAAGGTGTATGTAAATAGGGATAAGGCAGAAAAGAAAGAACAAGAGGCGCGAATGAATAAAAAGGCTGAATTGTTAGCAGTGGCACTACAAAGCGGGATGTGAGGGGGTTTTTCTCAGAACCCTCCCCTGGGCCCGAATCAATGCGCATACTGCAAGGGGGAAGGGCATTGGCAGAGGGAATGCCCAAGAAGAATGGCAAGAGGAAGAGGGACAATGGGGAGACCGGATTCTGGATCACAGACGCGTGGACAGTTTGCCGGAAGAAGGGGGGAAAGAGGACAGAGGAGAGGTTCGGGTGGAAGGTTTAGACAGCGGGGCACTGGTCATGACATTGATAGAGGAGTTGGAGAAGGCTCTGGTCAGCAGGAAGCCAAGAGTATTGGATTGGCAGAAACGACTTGGTCAGAATGATGGGGACCAGGCTTGGAAGAACCCCCGCCTGAGCCGTTGGTTACAATGAAGATAGGGGGTCAGCAAACGACATTTTTGGTGGATACAGGAGCAGGGAGGTCAGTTGTAAATAGGCAGATAGCAGCCCCAGGATCCCGTAAAATCCAGGTCCAGGGGGTATCAGGGCAAGTCATGGGGCGTCAAGTCCTGAAACCGGTGACTTGTGATTTTAAAGGAGCTGAGATTCAGCATGAATTTCTGTATATCCCTGAGTGCCCGATTCCGTTGCTAGGCAGGGATTTGCTTAGCAAACTAGGGGCAACGATTTCATTTGATGAGGGTCGCCAAAGAGTGACCATAAGACACTCCCCGGAGGAAACTTGGTGGTTGATGGTGGGGAGACAGGTTGAAGGGAAGGAGACAGATGAGAAATGGAAGCTGTTTGAGGTGCCAGGATTGTGGGCAGAGGATAACCCGCCGGGGTTTGCAGCTCACCACCCTCCAGTGGTGGTTGAATTAAAACCTGGGGCATTCCCCGTGAGTATAAGACAGCGTCCTGTTTCATGGGAAGCGATATGTGCTGTTTATGAAAACATTCAGAAATATTTGGAAGCAGGGGTTTACAACTGAGAAGCTTTCTAGGATTAGCCAGTTTTTGCCGTATCTCAGTTCCTAATTTTGCTCTGATGGCAGTGCCCTTATATGAAGCCACCAAAGGAGCCAATACAGAACCCCTTGAGTGGGGAGGGGAACAGAAAAAGGCTTTTAAAGATATAAAGCTTGCATTGACACAGGCTCCAGCCTTAGCTTTGCCAAATTTAAGAAAAATGTTTAACTTGTATGTCGATACTAGTAGAAACATTGCTTTGGGGGTTCTTACCCAGCCTTTGGGAAGTTGGCAACAACCTGTAGCCTATTTTTCAAAACAATTGGATGGAGTGGCCAAAGGCTGGCCCCACTGTTTGAAGGTACTGGCAGCAATTGCAGAATTGATTCAGGATTGTAATAAACTGACTTTTTCTAGTCCCATTACTGTGCATTCCCCACATGCGGTGCAGTCTGTGTTGGATAGCAAAGGGCATTTGTGGATTAGTGGACAAAGGTTGGCAAAATATCAGGCAATTATGATTGATAATCCACAAGTGCGTCTGGTGGTGTCCAACCGATTAAATCCTGCAACTTTGTTGCCTATGGAGACTGTGTCTGAACATGATTGTTTACAAGTATTAGAGAAGGTTTACTCTACTCGACCGGATCTAACGGATATTCCATTACCGAAGGCACTGTTTAATTGGTACACAGATGGGTCAAGTTATGTTATAGATGGGAGGCGAGTATCAGGATATGCTATTGTGGACGATGACAAAGTGGTGGCGAGTGGTCCCCTGGGAAGTGGACATAGTGCACAGGTGGCTGAACTATGGGCATTAATAAGGGCTCTAGAAAGGGCCAAGGGAGAAACATTAAATGTGTGGACAGATAGTAAATATGCATTTCTCACGTTGCATGCCCACGGGGCAGTCTACAAAGAGAGGGGGTTTAGAGACTCAGCAGGTAAATACATATTACATGGACATCTCATCAGTCGCCTAATCGAGGCTGTTAATAATCCAAAGGCGGTGGCAGTGATGCATTGTAAGGGACATCAAAGGGGTGATGATAAGGTGACCTTGGGGAATAGAGCAGCCGACATAGAAGCGAGGGAAGCGGCGAAGCGAGATGAACCATTGCCAGACTTAGCTATTTGTATAGCCATGGACTTGCCCCCTGAACTTAAACCGACATACTCGCAACAGGAAAGTGTGAAGGCAGTAACAGATTTAAAAGCTCAAATTGAAGATGGGTGGTACATGCTACCAGATAGAAGGATTTTTGTACCGTCCTCGATGGTCTGGACGCTAGCGAAGCTAGGCCATGAAACTACACATATGGGAAAGACAGCGTTGGAACAAGCCTTAGGAAGGGATTATTATATCAATGGATTGGCAGGGGTCGTTGCGGGAACAGTTGCAAGGTGCGTTACTTGTGCCAAGGTTAATCCAAGACAAGGACCACTACTGCCCCCTGGTGCAATACCACGGTCATACATTCCTATGGAATATGTAATGATCGACTTTACTGATATGCCTAGAGCCGGGCTGTTTAAGGCTATGTTAGTAATAGTAGATATGTATACTGGGTGGCCTGAAGCCTTTCCAACTAAAACCAAGCAAGCACGGGAAGTAGCCAGGTTATTACTTAAGGAGATAATCCCCAGGTTTGGAATTCCCAGTTATATATCCTCAGATAGTGGTCCTGAGTTTATCCATCAGATTAATCAGGCGGTAGCCATGGCAGTGGGAAGGAAATGGAGGTTTCATAGTTCTTTCCATCCAGAAAGTGAATCTTGTGTAGAAAGAATGAACAGGACATTAAAAGAAAGAATAACTAAGATTTGTATGGATAGTCATTTAAAGTGGTCGGATGCTTTACCGTTGGCCTTGTATGCAATCAGAAACTCGCCTAGGGGCCAACACAAATTGACACCGTATGAATTGATGTTTGGACGTCCACCGGGGTTATTACGGAAGAACCTGGCTGGGTGGCCTGATTTGGGGCATAAAGGGGGGTTTTGGAATGTGGAAATGGTACAAGAACTTAATAAACAAGTAGAGAGGCTCCAACGATATGTGATGGAACAAGTACCCCCTAGACTAGTGACCCATTGTCACTCATTTAAACCAGGGGATCAAGTGTGGGTCAAACATTGGAAGAAAGAGCCACTAGAGGGAAGATGGAAAGGACCTTTTATTGTGATTATGACTTCTCCACTTGCTATTAAGATTGCAGAATCAAAATCATGGATCCATTGGACGCGAGTTAAGGCAGCAGCGGACACCAGCTGGAAGGTGTCTGTGGACAAACAACATCCAACCAAACTGACATTTAAACGTGCTTAAAGAAAGCTTTTGTATTTTGTATATAGGTTCCAGGGATGTGACTATGCCGGTGTAGTCCACTATACGTTGTGAAAAGAGGATGACATACCTGCCTTCTTGAATTGTTCTGGAATATAATTCCTGGCGAGGGAAAGAAGATCATTGTGGATCCATGTGGGAAGAAAATTGGGTGTGGCCACTTTGGGTAATTGGGGTATTAGCCCTATTGATTATTGTGTTTTACAGATATAAGCAGTGGTTTTGTGGACAGCCAGAGACACTTGATATTCCGACCGCGAAGATCCTTGATTGACCATACATTTCCATGAAGGAAGTCCCTGCTCAAGTTAAATTGAAAGTTACCTGTTAAAGGACTTCCGGTTGACCTGCGTTCGTCACTGATGGTCCTTTGAAGACTGTCAGCCCTGCCCCCTGTCAAAGAGCCGTTTCGGAGAACAGAAATGGCTCGGAAAACTCCCGATCTTTTAGGATGTGGCGAGGAGAGCCGGCGATCTTAGGTAGAGTCCCCCAGGTGCTCTGGGGAGTTAACAGGGTGGGACTCCCTTTTTAAGTTGCTGAAGCTCCAGACGACGGGGAAACTCTGCCTCGAGCAGAGCCAGACAGCGCAACCAACTAAATAACCAAACACAACAGCAGGGTGGAATCGGGACTCTAAAATAAAACGCAAGTATTTTTAGCCCTGTGGATCAATTTAAAGAACTATAATCCTAAAACCTGAGAAACTCTGACAGGGGAAAAAAGGAAAAAAAAATGGCGATTGCTTTCAGCAGAAAGAGCAGCTGAAAGCGAAAGTGGACTGGTTTGATTATTGCAACACGTTACAAAGTTACAGATTCGGATTGAAGGGGGAGAAAAAAAATAAAAAATAAAAATAAAATCAACTACAGAGATTCTTATTGAACTGATTTAATCTGGAGAAATTACTGGGAAGATTGGGATTTTGTATTGGGAATAGAAGTCGTATACGTGGCAAAATGTCATCAAAGCAAACAAAAGCAGAGGCTAAGTCAGAGGGGGGGGGCTCCCCCACTCATAAGCCGGAACAGTCACAAAGCTAGACAAAGGGGGATGGCTTCCAGGATTTAAAAGAATTTATTACCAAAGAAATTAAGGATGTTAAAGGGCTTGTTCAAGAAAAGTTTGAATTAGTTAACAAGGACATCCAAACAGTGGTGAAAGGCCTGTCTGATGTAGTTCTGCAGATTGATAAAAAGGTGGAAAAGCTTGCATTGGAAGTGGATACTAGGCTGAGGGATACGGATTCTAAAATTAGTGAAGTGGATGGAAGAAACCAAAGACTTGAAAATGAGATAACAATGATGCAATTTAGGCAAATGGAATTTGCCATTAGGCTCAGAGGTATAAAAGAGAACAGTAGAGAAGATTTAAGGAAAGTTTGTGCTGATTCTTTGGCAGTGTTATTAAAGGCTGATGATCCTGATGAGATTTTTTTTTAAAATTGACAAGGTCTACAGAGTGAATTCTCGGGTGGCAGTTTATAGACAATTGCCTAGAGATGTGGTGATATATTTTACAGACAGAAGAATAAGAAATGATATCTTGCAAAGGTCATTTACCTCTACTGTTCAAATTGATGGATCTGAAATTGGAATTTTTAAAGAATTGCCTCCTAAAATGTTAAAGGATAGAAAGGATTTTGGATTCTTGGTGGCTGAACTGAAGAATAGACATATACAGTTTCGATGGGATGCACCAGTTGGTATAATATTGAGGATGCAAGGAGTGAGATATTGCTTAAATACTATAGCAAAAGCAGAAGATTTCTGTTACAAAATTTTGAAAGTGGGCTCAACAACTCCCCGAACATCTTCTCCAATAAACAAGGAAGCTGAAGAACAGAGACAGTTTGATTTGGAGACGGAAGAACAAATAAAACAGTCACAAAAGGAAGCAATGGAGGCTCAGGGAGCTACAGGGGGTATTCTGGTTGACCCTCTTGCACCATTTCCAGCTTCTTCCCTAGAGGATATATCGAAAACTACAAGAGACGTGGCGTTGGATCTTGAACTGATGGCATCTAAAGTGGATGATCAGCGTATAACCAGAGCAGTCTCTAAGCAAATGCAGGAAGCACTCCAACAGGAGAGAGCCAAGCCACAACGAGCAAAGAAGGTCAAGGATAAGGTACAAGTTGAAGTTATGGGAGGAACAAAGCCGAAGATTACCTGTGTGCAAAGGGATCTCCAGCAAATGTTCTCAAAACTTCAGAGCAGCCCAAATGATAATTAAATTTTTGTCTTGGAATGTGAATGGATTGAATTCTCCACAAAAAAGAAAGAAAGTATTTCATTATCTGAAACAATTTAATAACGATGTTATTTGTTTGCAAGAAACTCACATTAGAATACAAGATCAGAAATATTTGATAAATTCCAAATTAGGAACGCAATTTATTGCTTCAAATGTGGAAAAGAAGAATGGAGTGGTGATATATATAAATAAAAAATTTTCAGCTAAAATTATAGAAGCAGATGAATTTGGCAGATATATTGCAATTGAACACTTTACAGATAATGGTCCAACCTTAGTGGTTGGAATCTATGCTCCTAACCAGCAACAAGAAAGTTTTTATAAAATGCTTCATTTGAAAATTCTAGATTGGAATTTTACATCTATTTTAATTATGGGAGATTGGAACGGAGTTATTCAACCTAAAAAGGATAAAAAGAGTCCAGCTAAAACAGGTGTTAAATTACCGCATGCCTTTTTTGATATGAAAGAGGATTTGGAACTGAAAGATATTTGGAGAATCCGTAATCCAGATGATTTGGACTTTACTTTTTATTCTGATAGGCATAAATCTTTTTCTAGTATAGATTTTATTTTGCTAACAGTGGATTTACTTCTTAAAGCGAGGAAAACGAAGGTATTTCCTAGGACATTAACAGATCATAGTCCGGTATGGATAGAAATTGAGATGTGAAAGAAAGAAAGAAAATCTTGGAGATTAAATGAAAATTTATTTAGATATGAAAAGAATGTAAATGAACTTAAGAATCATATAAAGGAATTTTTCAGATGGAATTTAAATAAAGGTACCCCTATTGAAATAGTTTGGGATGCAGGTAAAGCATATATGAGAGGAGTACTGATACAAATGAATTTTAAGCATAAACAAAACAGACAGAGAAAGAGAATAGAATTGGAAGGAGAGATAAAGAAGAAGGAACAGCTTTTGATGAAAAATCCAACAGATGGGAAATTACAAGAAATTATTAAACTTTTGAAGGACCAATTTCAAATGCTTATAGCAGAACAAACAGCAACTAACTTACAATTTGCAAAACATAATGCTTTTGCTAACGCTAATAAGCCGGGCAGGTGGCTGGCTTATACATTGCGGAAGCAACTAACTACACGAACGATTGATACCATTGAATATGCCGGAAAGGAAGTCTTTCAGCAAGAACTAATCAAAGAAGACTTTTTGGATTATTATTCTAAGTTATATGCTAAGGACAATATACAGAATAAACTTATAGATAAGCATCTTGATGGAAAAAGGGTTACTAAGATTTCATCTGCTCATAAGGAAAGAATGGATCAATTAATAACAGCTGAGGAGATTAGTTTTGCTATAAAACAATTGAAACCAGCAAAAGCTCCAGGGATGGATGGCCTAACTGCAGTTTACTACAAAACTTTACAAGCTGAAATGATTGACCACCTTAAAGATCTATTTTGTAGCATACAGCAAGGTGGTAACATACCTCCTTCATGGAAAGCAGCTTTTGTATCATTGATACCGAAAGAAGATTCAGGTCCGAAAAAAACCAGAAAATTTTAGACCAATTTCTCTTTTAAATACAGATTATAAAATTTTTGCAAAAGTATTAGCCAACAGGTTAATGCCAGCTATTCAAGAGGTGATTCATCATGATCAAGCAGGATTTATTGAAGGCAGATATATGAAAGAGAATGTCAGGCAAATTATAGATTTGTTGGACTATCTAGAAAAGAATAAACAGATCCCTGCAGTGCTAGCCTTTTTGGATGCGGAGAAAGCCTTTGATCGAGTGAATTGGAATTTTATAATAAAGACTTTGGAAAAAATGGACTTTGGGGTTCACTTCATACAGGCAATCGCAGCGATATATCAAGAGCAATTTGCACAACTTATTATTAATGGAAGTTTAACTGCGAACTTTAACATACAAAAAGGTACAAGACAAGGGTGTCCATTATCCCCATTGCTATTTATTTTAACCTTAGAAGTCTTGTTGAACACAATACGGGACTCGAACTCTTTAAATGGAATAGTTATAAGGCAAGAAGATTACAGGACTAGGGCATTTGCAGATGATCTGGTGGTTACCCTAACACGGCCGATGGAATCAATAATCCAGTTGAAATTTATTATAGAAGAATATGGTATGGTATCAGGATTTAGACTGAATCAGAGAAAAACTAAGATGATAACAAAGAATTTGACAATGACTCAAAACAAGGAACTTGAAAGGATGGCAGGTTTTGAAATAGTATCGAAGGTTAAATACCTAGGAATACAAGTAGCAGATTTAAATATAAAATTGTTTCAAAATAACTATGAACCGTTCTGGCAAAAGATACAAAAAGAAATGCAAACTTGGGAAAAATTGCAATTGTCTTTACTTGGGAGAATAGCAGCAGTAAAGATGAATGTTTTACCCAGATTTATTTTTTTGTTTCAAATGATACCGGTGCTTAAATCTGATAAACAATTGTTAGAATGGCAAAAAGGAGTGAACAAGTTTGTTTGGAATGGGAAAAAACCGAGAGTTAAACTGAAAATTATGCAAGATACTTGTGAGAGGGGTGGCCTTAAACTCCCAAACCTTCAATTATACTATGAAGCAGCTGCATTGATACATACTAGTGATTGGTTTGGGAAAACAAAGAATGGAATATTGAATATAGAAAGCCATGATTTGGAATGGGGTTGGCACGCATATCTATTTTATGATCATAAAGTGGACAAAGTATTCAATAGTCACATATTTAGAAGTGCCTGGATGAGAATATGGAAAAAGCACCAATTCAAATGGGATTATAAAATACTGCTTTGGCTGGATCTTGCTGATACCATGTGGAATACAAATATTAAGTCACTCGGGGGGGGGGGTTTATATAAAGATCTACTCTTCATTGAAGGGGGTAGTTGGCAGTTGAATACACTACAGACACTGTTGGACGAAGGAATTATTTTAACTTGGTTACAGTATAATCAATTGCAAATGAGATGGAAAGAAGATCAAAAAATTGGTATAATGTTGTATGAAGTAGAATTGGTTAGACAGATAAAAGAGAAAGGACCAATGCATATTAAGAGAGTTTATAATGTTTTGCTAGAAAGGGACTCAGAAAAAGAGCTGGTTAAGGATTGTATGATTAAATGGGCACAAAATTTTACAGAACTTGGGAAAAAATATGGGTCCAGAATGTTAAATTTACACAATCGCAGAATTTGAGGGATAATTTTTATAAAATGTTTTATAGGTGGCATTTAGATCCTAAGAAATTGTCATGTATGTATCCTAATGTTCAACCAAAATGTTGGAGATGTGATTGTTTAGATGCTACATATTATCATATATGGTGGACTTGTAAGAAAGTGAAGGCTTTTTGGATAAAAATTTGGTGGGTTATGCAAAACGTTTTGAAGAAAAAGCTACAATTTTCTCCACAATTGTTTTTATTGGGTATAGTTAAGGATTTTACAAGGGGGGAAACAAAATTGATATTGTACATGGTGACAGCAGCTAGATTGTTGGTGGCCCAACATTGGAAGAAAGATGTCCTGCCTACTATTGATCAATGGACCCAGAAGATGGCCGGATTTGCAGAGATGGCGAAGATTTCTGCTTTCTTAAAAGATCATACACAAGAGAATTATGTGCAAGAATGGAAAAAATGGATTGACTATATACAAAATAAATATCAAACTAGAAAATATTATATAGCTTTCAGCTGAAGGAGATCAGACAAATATGATTATGCTGATTAGAGTAAAGAGGATAGAATATGAAGGGGTTGAACAATATATATTGTGTTTGTAGTTATAATAGACTCATATAGTGGAAGTCCGAAGGGGGGGGGAAGGGGAGGTTGGGTAGGGATGGGGAGGGAAGGGGGAAATGTATTTGATAGTTTATATGTTTTAAATGTATAACTTGTGGGGGGATGGGGGGGAGGGGGAAAATTTGTATTTGAAAAACTTTTTCAATAAAAAAAAGAAAGAAAGTTACCTGTTAAAGGACACAGACAAAAGAATTGTATTCAGATGTGTTGGTTTTGTAATTGTGGATGTGAGTGTTGTTGTTGCGCCCATTGTATAGATTGTGTTTTATGTATAGGCTGCAAAGTAGAGTGTGATATAAAAATTATAGAGGATGTATTAGTCCATTACCTGGTCATAGATACTGAAGGGTCCTATTATACTCTTAAGCCCAGCCCCACTATTGAAACTGTGGTAAGAGAAAACTGGATAAGCAACCAAAGGGACCGTGAGGATGCTCAGAACGGTAATTGTTGGAGTTGGGTGGTTATGGATGAATGTGTGGGTATGGGGAATACAAAGTAACTTAGAAATTTCAACGCCGAAGGAAGACTGTAGCCCCTGCATTCACACAACATTGCAGGGAGTGCGGGTCTCTAAAACCCTAGTCTATCACACTCAAAGACCTGAAGGGTGCCAAGAGCACACACCTTCAACGTGTCAAGTAAATGCCACCATATACCATATGTGTATATTGAATAACAAGGTACAATGTTACAACCCTGCAGAGGCCAAACAAATAACCACTTATGAAATGTCAATATATACCACCGAATGTGGGAGGGAGGAACTTTTGAATAAGACAGAATTTAGGAAAATGGGCAGTCAAGTAGAATTAACGTTTGATGCTTGTTTAGCCATAAATCGTAACTGTGATGTATGGAAATCTACATGTGGAACTTTGGAGTGGGAAAGGAGTTATATGTTAGAAAGGAAATACATGTGTCAAAACCAAGGAGAGTGTAGTGATCGAGACACATATAGTTATTGTCCATATTGGTCTTGTGCTGTTATGTGGTCCGGAGATCCGCCTGGAGGTACACAGAAATGCAGGCTGGAAAATGGAGTGGCTAGTAGTAACTGCCAACGGAATGAATGTAATCCTATAAAGATTACTTGCACCCCTACGAAGATCTGGAGGGAGGAGTATGGGTTGGGTATCTATGCAGTGGGCAAAGATCCCCTTGTAACCCTTAGATGGTATGTGACCAAAGTTACTAGGACCACACAAGATACGAAAGGACTGTTTTGGTCATATTATTTGGAAATGGAAAAGTTAAATATACCTGAGATTCCTAACCATGTAACAAATACCTTTGTCAAATTAGCAGAAGACATAGCCCATACCCTGAATGTATCAAATTGTTTTGTCTGCGGAGGAACTAACATGGGAGAGAAATGGCCATGGGAGGTGCAAGAGTTGAATTATTCAAAGGTGTTAGAAATGGGACAGAAAGGGAACCTTACATATAATAAGGGAAAAGATGGGGATTGGACACTTACCACCAGTTTAGTAGGAAATGTATGTTTTCAAAGGAGGACACAACCTGGTTGTAAAAAGGTGGGAAATCTCATATGTACAGGAAAATGGGAGAGTAAGGTATGGTGGTCAGGAAGTAATGCAACAGAGGGTATTGATGAAACGGCTCTGTTTAAGGTTGACGGATTGGCCTTTTTGAAGGATCCGGATAATCATACTCTTGGATGGCTTGCTCCTGATGGACTGTACTGGATCTGTGGTAAAATGGCATATGGGTACCTACCTAAGGATTGGTGTGGAGCCTGCGTCCTGGGCATAATCAGACCGGGATTCTTTTTGCTCCCCCTTAAGACACGACAGGTTTTGGGTGTTCTGGTATATGATGATGTGGGGAACCAAAGACGGAAACGACATGTGGATACTTCTGCGATAGGGAAGGTTAGGATTGGGGGTAATCAACACAGTTGGGGAAATGAAGAATGGCCAGCCCAATGAATTATAGAAGTTTATGGACCAGCTACGTGGGCGGAGGATGGCATGTATGGCTATCGGACCCCCGTGTACATACTGAATTGATTGATTCGCCTACAAGCGGTGGTTGAAATAATCACCAATGAAACAGTGAAGGGCCTTACTCAATTAGCAAGAGAAAGTGTTAAATCACGCAAGTATATTATGCAGAATAGATTAGCCTTAGACTACCTATTGGCCAAGGAAGGAGGGGTATGTGGAAAGTTTAATTTAACTAATTGTTGTATAGAAATAGATGACAGTGGCAAAGTTATTAAAGAAATTACGGACAAGATGGTTAAAATAGCTCATGTACCTGTCCAAACTTGGAAGGGTTTGAATATGGAAAACATGTTTTCAGGATGGTGGCCAAAATTACCCAGGCTTCAAGCCATCGTTGGCCTCATTGGGTTGATAGCAGCAGGGTGTATTTTTCTCCCATGTATCCTACCCATTTTTGTTAAAATTATTTCCAACAGTCTGTCCTTGCTGGTGGAACGGAAGACGACTGCTCAGGTGATGGCTATGTGGGAATATGGACGGCTCCAGCCGGAAGAGGAATTTGAAGGTGTGACTCTTCTGGATAAATCAGAGGAGTCACAAAGGGGGGTATGAGGTAGCCCAAATTCAGATATTGGTTATAACTTAAAATATTCTAATCCTGAAACTTTGGTTAAGGCTAACTTCCCTCTTCCGTGCCGATAAAGGTGGCTGAGATGACGAAGGTATTTGACGAAGGGGCCTCCTGTGAAAGGGTGAGGTGACCCAAAACAACTGTATCCTGTTCCTCATTGTTTAGGGCACCCTAAATGTCATGTATATCCCTAGATAAAAAATGCCGCTTCCTTTATTACTCTAGAGGCGTCTTCCAGCCTCTTATCTCCTTTTGTTGTGTCTTAGGATCCTGAACAGAGAACATGAACATGTTAGCAAATGTTTATTATCCCCACCTGTTATGGAATGATGGGACCAAACAACATTCCGGATCAGCCAGAGACAGATTTATTGTTGCACAAGGTTCAGAGCAGATTCATACCTGAAAGTCTGAACAACCAAGAGATTTGACACAACTGCTTATATATGTTTTCAAGACAAAGGAGTTGGTGATCTAATACATTTTCCATATATGGTAAAATTACATTTGGTATCAAATACATGAGCTCATACATTTATTCCATATATGGCTAACATACATTTATTATAAAATAACGGACAGTTCCTCAGAAATGTTATGGAATGAAGAGATTGAGAGTCATCCCAAAGGGCAAACAGAATCAGATTTTATTATTGCAATAATAGATTCAGAGTCCGATTCATACCTGGAAGTCTGAATGACCTATACATTACAAGACCCCAGTTCTTATACTCTTTCAAACAAAGGAAACTGCTAACACAGCAGTTCCAGTTACACAGATACATTCGTTATTCAATTGACATCTCTTAATTACAAAAGTTTTACAATATCCTAACCAAAACAATCATAATTCAACTGTTCAGTGAAGGGTGGATAGTTAAAGTATCTCTTGTTGATAACAGGAAATCTTCAAGGATGAGAGTCCTCTTGACCTGGCCCTCTCATAGCTATATGTCACTGTCTGTTCCTATCTTCTGACATATGGGGGCCTCTTTATGGTGTTTATCCTAGCCAAAAGGAATTCAACTGAATTGGTCCCCTTTTCTAGTTGGATACATTTCCTTTCTCAATTAGACACATTTCTTGCTTGTAATACTTTGAGTAAAGAGGGCCCTTCAATGGTCATCTATCTGGACCCGCATTCATCATCATCATTACTATAATATAACGATTTATATTGTTAAAATATATCCACCCAAGCAAAAAGAAAGAGAAAAATGGAATGATATTTGGTTAGGATTTAAGATTTAAGTAACGGGTTTTTGGCATAATGGCATAGTTAAATAGATAGAATTTAGAGAAATAACTGAGTAAAATATTAAGTTGTGTTAACTGGAAGTTAAGAATTGTTAGTGATTTGTACTAATTTGTGACCGGATCAATGCTTCGTTTTGGAAAAGATGTGTTTTATGTTTGTGTTTTTAAAAAATAAAAAAAAGGTTTTTTTAAAAAAATAGCAGGGAAAACTGATAATAACAAGACCTGGCAATGGCTAAGAGCAGGAAAGTTGGAGAAAGTGGCAGAGGTGCTAATTCTGGCTGTAAAAGACCAAGCTTTAAGAACAAATGCATACAAAGCCAGAATTAAGAAGACACCAACATATAGCAAGTGCCACCTATGTAAAGAAGCTGAAGAAACAGTGGACCATCTCATTAGCTGCTGCAAGAAGATCACATGGACTGACTACAAGCAACGGCATGACAAAGTAGCAACAATAGTGCATTGGAAGATCTGCAACAAATATTTGCCTGCAAGCAAGAACTGGTGGGACCATAAAATAGAAAGCAAAGAAGCTAAAGTGCTCTGGGACTTTAGAATTCAAACAGACAGGCACCTGACACATAACACCCCAGACTTAACAATTGTCGATAATAAAGACTAAAAAAGGCTTGATAGTGGAGATTAGAAGTATCTGGAGACGGCAGAAGAGAAGAGAAAGAACCGCAGAAGATAATAAAATGTAAAGACCTGCAAGTAGAAATAGAACAACTGTGGCAGAAGAAAGCAAAGATAATACCAATAGTAGGCGCCTTGGGTGCAATCCCAGAACAACTGGAGCACCACTTGAACACCACTGGCATTGACAAATTCACCATCAGTCAGTTGCAAAAGGTGGCTTTACTCAGAGCAGCTTCCATCCTGTGACAATATCTGTAACACCATCAAACATCCAGATCTGCCTAACCCAGGTCCTTGGAAAAGACTCGATAGGTAGACAAAAATGCCAAATCCAGTCTGAACATCCAGTTGACTTTGCAACAAACAATAATAACAAAAAGACAAGATAATATATTACGATTAGTGGTTGATTGTCAGTGGGCAAATCTGACTAATTTTGCAGGCAGTATAACAAAAATTAGCTACAAAGAAACTACATCATACTAATCTGATAACTGGCTGTAGAAGTTTCTTTAGTAAATTGGGAGGGGTTTTTTTTGTCTGCCAGTTTTTTAATTTATAATGTGTGTTTTGTGGGGGAACGAAACTTTCTGATAAAGATGGGACATGATTGGATGAGAAGAACCTTTGATCTGTCTTTGCCTTGTATTTACCGTATTTTTCGGAGTATAAAACGCACCTTTTTCCCCCCTAAAAGGGGGTGAAAATTTAGGTGTGTCTTATACACTGAATGTAGCCCCGCCCACCCACTGGCCTCCACCGTTTGGCCTCTGCCTCCCAGCAGTTACCTCCTTGCAGCAAACAGCAAGAAAAAACAGCTCCTTTCAGCTTCAGCACAGCCTAATTAGCACAAGTTGATTGGATTGGCCTCCTGACTCTCAGCTGTTTTGCTCTCAGCTGTTTTGTGCAGGCCTCTGCTGCTTGCTGCAAGGAAGAAAATTGCTGGAGCAGATTTTTTTCCCCTTGTGCTAATCAAGCTATGCTGAAAATGAAAATGAAAGTAAAGCAGGCTGTTTGCTGCAACGAGGCAAAATTGCTCAGAGGCAGAGGCAGAGGGAGATTTCTTTTTCTTCTTTTCCTCACCAAAAAAGGTAGGTGCGTCTTATAGTCCTGGGCGTCTTATACTCTGAAAAATACGGTAAGTGCCAGCTCTACATTAGCCGCAAGTGGGTGCAAAAGGTTGTAGAAGTCTGGAATAGAATAAATTATTTTGATACAAGAGGGAGCTAAAGACCACAAGATTGGAAAATTAGCATTGAAAGGCGTTAAAGAATGTAAAACTGTTCATATAAAATATAAAATACAACAAAATAAATCAGTGGCTTTTTTGAGCTAGTTCAATACAGAATATATATTTTCTTCTCTGGTATAAATATCACTTTGTAAAATTTAGTAATTTAAAATTTAATTAGTAAAATTAATAAAATGTACATAATGACCACAAGATGTAAGAAAGGAAGAGGATCTGGAGATTTGGACCCTATGAAGGCTATATTGCAAGAATACTCAGCTATAACTATACAGGCAATAGAGGCAAGAATGGATAATATAGCCAAATAACTGAGGAGATGCATCAAATTGCGAGGCAGGTTAAACAGATAAATGAGAAGGTGGATTTTCTGGAACATAGAATGGACACCAGGGATTTACAGTAAGAAGGAGGTATGGATAAATTTGCCTTGATGGAGCAACGGGAGAAAGAATTAAAACTAAGATTTCATGCTATCCCTGAGGAAGCTGGGGAGAATATAAGGCAGGGGTGTCAAACTCGATTTCATTGAGGGCTGCATCAGGCTTATGGTTGACCTGGGGGGGGGTGTCGGGGGGGCGTGGCCATGGTGAGCATGGCCAGTTCGACGTCGCTTGTGGCTGGGGGCGACTGTGGTGGGGCTGGGGGGATCCATTGTCTCCAGCTGATGAAGGCGAGATCAAGGCAAGCGCCAAACCCTTGTCCACCAGAGGAGCCTTGCCATCCCTCTCAGGCCATGTGGAGGATCCCCAGACAGTGGCGCAGGCTGCCTGGAGCCCTGAGCAGTGGAGGGCAAGTGCCCTGCCTTCCCCAAGGGGCTGCCCAGCTGCGCTTACCTCCTCCTTGAGGCTGCTGCGCTCGCTCTCCTTGGCCAGGTTGCTCATGGTGTGTGGGGGGGGAGGGCAAAGTGTGTGGGTCAGAGGGAGTGGGTCTCCCTCTCCATGCGAGGAGACCCAGCTTTGTAACCAAAGCATCCTCAGCAATAGGATGGGATACCACCAGGAGAGGTCAGGAAGAGGGAACAAGGAGATGGCAAAAGGGTAGCAGGGCTGCTGATGGCCAAGTGCTAAGGCAGGACTTCCCTCAGACCCTCCTCCCTCTCATTATAATTTCCTTCCTTCCTTCCTTCCTTCCTTCCTTCCTTCCTTCCTTCCTTCCTTCCTTCCTTCCTTCCCTCATTCCTTCCTTTCCTTCTTTTTCCTTTCCTCTTCATTCTCCTTACTTCTTCCTTCCCCTCTTTCCTTCTTTTTCCTTCCTTGCTCTCTTCCCTTCTTCCCTTCTTTTTTCTTTGTCTTTCCTCTTTCCCTTTCTCCTTTCCTGACCCTTCTTTTTTTTCATGTTTTATTTATTTAATTTATATAACATATAAAAATTTGATTTCCATCAGTGTGTGATCTGGGTACAGCTGTTTTAAGCAGTCATAATCCACATATTTGTTATAGTATTCTTCACAATAATATTGATAATATAACAATATAATAGTAGTATTACTTAACATTATCTTCTTTAACAACTCTCAACTTTAACATTTCCTCTTTTTATGTCTCCTCTTTTCTAACTTCTCTTTCTATTGTCTAGCCATTGATAAAATATGTCCCATATCAACAAATATTCAGTTTCTTCTTTATTCTTAATAGTAAGCGTTAATCTATCCATTTCTGCACATTCTGATATTTTCTTTTTTTTATTGAAAAGTTTTAGAAAGTTTTACAAATATTTTCCCATCCCACCTCCCTCCTCCCTCCCCAACCCTCCCCCCCCCACTTCCCAGAGCAAAATACAGGGTATGGCATTTAACAATCATATACAAACATATGCTAACTAACTATAGAATCCTATCTCCCTCTTGTACTTTAACTCCCCTTTTACATGACTAAATTTAACTACTTTTCGAAAATCTCTTTATTCATTCATAAGCTATTTGAAACTTTTTAGTCCAATATTTGTTTTGAATATAATCAATCCATCTTCTCCATTCCAAAATATATCTTTCATTTGAGTGGTCCTTCAAATATGCTGAAATTTTGGCCATCTCTGCTAAATTTGCTACTTTTAGTGTCCATTATTGAATAGTAGGCAAGTCTTCGTTCTTCCAGTACTGCGCCACCAAAAGTCTTGCTGCAGTTATTAAATTTAAAATCAAATTAGTCTCTATAACCGTACAATCTGTAATTATATTTTTTATTTTATTTTTTTTAATTTTTATTATTGTGAGCCGCCCTGAGTCCACTGTGAGATAGGGCGGCATATAAGCCAAATAAATAAATAAATAAATAAATAAATAAATAAATAAATAAATAAATAAATAAATAAATAAATAAATAAATCAATCAATCCAGCAGGAACAACTGTGGAGTAAACTTTATCCTCTTTTTAAGCATATTTTGTATGATCCACCATATTTTTATCCAAAATGCTTTAATTTTTTTGCATGTCCACCATATATGAAAATACGTGGCATCATCACTCTCACATCTCCAACACTTGGATTGCAAATTTGGATACATACCAGCTAACTTTTTAGGATCTAGATGCCATCTATAAAACATTTTGTAAAAGTTTTCTCTCAAATTTTGGGCTTGCGTAAATTTTACATTTCTAACCCATATTTTTTCCCACGTTTCCATCATTATTGGTTCTTCAATATTTTGTGCCCATTTTATCATACAGTCTTAACTAACTCCGTTTCTGAATCTATTTCTATGAATGTATTATACAACCTTTTTATATGCATTTGACTCTGGTCTCTGATTTGTTTTACCAAGTTTTCCTCATTTTGTGTGATACCAATTTTCTGATCCTCTTTCCATCTAGCTTGTAACTGTCCGTACTGGAACCAAGTTTGAATTATCCTTTCTTCTTTTAATACATTCAAAGACTTTAACTGTAATATACTGTACCTCTTTCCATATTAAGAAGTTCTTTATATGTAATTACATCTTGTTTTTGTTCTATACTTATATTCTCTATCGCATGTCTGGGTACTGCCCATATAGGTATCTTATCGTTTAATTTATATTGATACTTTTTCCAGACACGCAATAAAGCATTCCTTAATATATGACTTTTAAAAGTCTTATCCACCTTCTTGTCATATAGTAAATAGGCATGCCAACCATATAACAAATCATATCCCTCAATATTCAAAATTCTTTCTTCTGTTAAATTAATCCAATCACTAATTGCTGATAGTGCAGCTGCTTCATAATAGAGTCTTAAATTGGGCATTTTGAGACCTCCTCTTTCACGTATATCTTGCATTATTTTTAATTTTACTCTTGGTCTTTTCCCTGCCCAAACAAAATTGTTAATACCCTTCTGCCATTCCCCCAAATTTGCATCCTTTTTAAGTATTGGTATCATTTGAAAAAGAAATAAAAATTTAGGCAAAACATTCATTTTTACTACTGCTATTCTTCCCAACAAAGACAATTGTAATTATTTCCAGTTGTCCATCTCTTTCTGTATTTTGTGCCATAATGGTTCATAATTATACTTATATAATTTTACATTTGAAGTTGTGATATAAACCCCTAAGTATTTAACCTTTTTTACTATTTCAAATCCTGTTATTCTTTCTAGTTCCTCTTTTTGACTTGTAGTCATATTTTTAGCTATTGTCTTTGTTTTCCCTATATTTATTTTAAATCCAGATACTTGACCATATTGATTAATTATATCCATTAAACCTATGGCTGATTGTACTGGTTGGGTTAAGGTTAGAACCAAGTCATCTGCAAATGCTCGTAATCTATAATCATAATGCCTGATTTTAATTCCCTCTATTTTATCTGACTCATGTATTTTATTCAACAAAAATTCCAAAGTCAAAATAAACAATAATGGAGACAGGGGACACCCCTGTCTTGTTTCTTTTTCAATTTGAAAGGTTTCTGTTAAGCTGCCATTAATTATTATTTGTGCTGTTTGTTTCTGATATATTGCCTTAATAGATTGTGTAAAATACTCTCCAAACTGCATCTTTTGTATTATTTTCAGTAAAAAATTCCAATTCAATCGATCAAATGCTTTCTCCGCATCCAAAAATATAAGCGCTGCAGGGACTTGGTTATTCTTGCCCAAATACTCCAATATATTGACAATTTGCCTTACATTACTTTTCATGTATCTCCCATTTATAAATCCAGATTGATCATTGTGGATCATTTGTTGCATAACTAACATTAACCTGTTTGCTAATATTTTGGCGAAAATCTTATAATCTGTGTTAAGTAACGATATAGGCTTATAGTTTTTTGGCTGACTATGGTCTTGGTCCTCCTTCGAGATCAGAGAGATAAAAGCTGTTCTCCAAGATGGGGGTACATCTCCTCCACATTGTATTTTACTAAATAGTTCCTTAAGTGGTTCCACCATTTCTAACTGCAAAGTTTTATAATAAGCGGCTGTCAATCCATCTGTTCCAGGAGCCTTGCCAACTTTTAACTGCTTAATTGCCGAGAGAATTTCCTCAGAAGTTATCGGTTTATTCAATCTTTCCCTTTGCTCATCTGTAACTATAGGAATATTCTCCTTCTGTAGATATCTATCTATATCTATACCTTGAATTTTATCACTAGCATACAACCTCATGTAAAATTCTAGAAATGCTTTTTTAATCATATTTTGTTGATACATCTCTTTACTTTTATATTCTATTTTCTCTATAGTACAAGACTTTTGTTTTTTCCTTAACAAATATGCCAATCATATGCCTAGTTTGTTCGCATTGCAAAAGGTATTATGTTTAGCATATTGCAAATTAGTTGCAACCTGATCTGACATCAACATATTAAACTGCCCTTTCAATAAAATAATTGCTTCTTTTATTTTCTTATCTGTTGGATTCAATATTAATGCCTGCTCTTTCTTTTTTATTTCCTCCTCTAATTCTATCCGTTTTTTCCCTTGTCTGCGTCTATGTGTATTGTTCAAATATATTAAAACACCTCTCATATATGCTTTGCTTGCATCCCAAACCATTTCCATGGGTGTACCCTTATGCATATTCATAACAAAAAATTCTTTCATTAATTTTTTACAGTCTTTCACATTTTCCTCATATCTAAATAGATTTTCATTTAACTGCCAAGACCTCCTGGAACCCTTTGCATATTCCAATTCCATCCAAACCGGGCTATGATCTGTTAAAGTCCTTGGGCATATCTTCATCTTCTTCACCCTAGGAAAAAAATCATTAGTAATTAATATAAAATCAATTCTAGAAAAGGATTGGTGCCTATCAGAAAAAAATGTAAAATCCTGTTCTTCATCATTCTGTTCTCGCCAAATATCTCTCAGCTCCATGTCATCCATCATGTCAAAAAAAGGATTTAGGCAGTCTAGCACGCATTTGGGCATTTTGCAAGAGCCCTTTTTTGTCTTTTTGGGTATCCAATACTCCATTCCAATCACCCAATAATATACACGATTTATAATCCCATTGTATTAATTTGGTATGGAAAAACTTATAAAATTTTTCTTGTTGTTGATTAGGTGCATATACTCCAATTAAAAGTATTTTCTCCCTTTCTAATAAAAGTTCAATTGCTATATATCTTCCTTGAACATCTGCTTCAATTAATTTAGCCGTTAAGTCTTTCCTTAAGTATAGAACTATGCCATTTTTCTTCTCTGGAGCAGATGCAACAAAATGTGTTCCCAATCTTGCATTTATCAAATATTTTTGGTCTTTTGTTCTAATATGTGTTTCTTGCAGACAAATTAGATCATTTTAAAACTGTTTCAGGTAGTGAAATATTTTCTTCCTCTTTTGCAGTGAATTTAAACCATTAACATTCCAAGTTATGAATCTAGTTGCCATTCTTGGCACCTTGAAGCTTTTGGAGCGCCAGCTGGAAATCCTCCTGGATTTTCTTCTTCGGCCTTGCTCCTCCCACTGCTTCTGTATTTGTTATTTCTTGAATTATTATCTGGGTTTGCTGTGTCTTTAATTCTTGTTCTTTACGTTTGGTTGCTGCTCGAGTTTGTCTTTGATCCTTTGGCCCTTCTGTTTTTTCAAGTAATTCAAAAGCTTGCACCGTACCTGAAAGTTGCAGTAAATCTTCTTGAGTAATTAAGGTCCCTCCTTGAGCTTGTGCCTGCATACTTTCCTTCTCCCCCTTTCTTGCCTCCTCTGCTTCTTTATTTCGAATTTGAATTACCTCCTTCATAATTTCAGCCATCTCCTCAGACACCTCTTTGATTTTTTCCTCAAAAACAGATGTAATTTTCCCTTCTAAAACAGAAGCTTGCGCCTTTAAAGCCTCCTGAAGGGCTTCAAGTGTCAGTGTTTGTGTATCCGCTGGGGCTAGCAAAGACTGCATTTTAGATGATTGGGCTGGTGATCCCCCAGCACTTTTAGAAATGCCAAGTTTTATTTGCTTTGAGGCCATTTTCTAATTTTCAAATTGCACTTTTTCAACAGCCAGGTCAGTAGGTCCAATAAGTCCACTTAATTCCCAATCCTTAGCAGATATTATGATTTGTTAAAAGTCAATATTGTATTCTTTAATCTTGAAATCTTAATTCTTTTAAGATAAAGTTCATTAATTTTGCACGGGGCTGTCGACGCTAACAAGCACTTTCCTTTTAACTTTCACTTTTCCACACCCCTTTAATGTTCCGGCACCATCTTCCTTTCCCTTTTTTCCCCCTCTTAATGATCTCGGAAGGAAGTAATACTCATTCAGAGTTAAAGTTTAGTACTTGCAATTGTGAGCCTTTGCTCTGCCTGCTTTTGAATCCGATGTTTATTGGGAAGTTGTTTGCAGGGGTGGTCGCAGCGTCTTGTTCTGCCTAAAGCAGAAGCATCCCGGATCCGGAGCTCTGTTGGGCTTCCAGGGAGCTCTCACCCTTCGAACCCCAGAATTAATCCTGAGGGTCTTGGGGAGCTCTACCTACACCCGGCTGCTCACTTTCCCCCCTTCTCCTGAGGGGAAAGTATCCAAACCGCTAGACAGCTGATTTGTGCTGTTCTAGCGGTTTTTACACGATCGCGGGGCTGGCGCTCCCGAGGGAACATCTTCCAAAACCTGCGGTGCCACCGGAAGTCCCTGATCTTTTCTTAATTACATTATCATCTGACGGAATTTCATCCTTTTTCCATTGCTGTGCAAATACAATTCTGGCTGCGGTTAGTCTATGTAAAACCATATATATATAATCCTTTTATCATATTTTTCTGGTAGGATGCCCAACAAAAATGTCTCTGGTTTCAAGTCTATATGCTGTTTTATCATTTTTTCCAACCAAGTATGTATTTTCGTCCAATATTTTTTAGCTTTTGGGCATGTCCACCACATATGGTAAAATGAACCAGATGATTGATTACACTTCCAGCATTTAGCGGATCTATCTTTATACATTTTTGCCAGTCTTGCTGGTGCAAAATGCCAACTATAAAACATTTCATACAAATTTTCTTTATATGCAGTTGACATAGTCAATTTAATATTTCTATCCCATAGTTTCTGCCATGTCCAAAGTTTTTAGCCCAAGCAATCATTGTCTCCTTTATCTGCTCACATTCAAATTTAATACTTAATAAATGCCAATATAATTTCTTTATCAGTTTTTCATCTGTTCCAGTTAATATCTGGACTAGTTCTGTTAACTCTTTGTTAAAGCCATATGTTTTAGCATCTTTCTTGTAGCGAGATTGTATCCACTATGCAATGTCCATCCCTTGACTACTAAGTTCCTGCTTGGTTTTTAATTCCCCTTTTTCATTCAAAATATCTTTGTATTTTACATTTTTTCCATGTTAATAACATTAGGATGTACAAATGCTTCCATATTGGAAAGCCAGACTTTTCAAATAGTGTTGTTCTTTTATTTTAAACCAAACTAATAACAATGCATTCCTAATGTAGTGCCTTTGAAAATAACTATGTATCTTATTCTTCCTATACCATAAGAAAGTGTGCCAACCTAGTTGGAGGTTGTGACCTTCTAAGGTTAATAATCTTGTATGTCTCAGGTTGATCCATTCTTCCACCCATGTGAGTATCGAGGCCTGTTAGTACAACTCCCAGTCTGGTAGCCCAAAACCTCCTCTTTTTTTGGCTTCCTGCAACATTTTCAAGCCTATTCTTGCTTTTTTCCCCTAACCAAATATATCTTGATATCATTTTATTTAATTCTTCAAAATATTTTTTCTCCAGTTTTATTGGTATTGTTTGGAATAGATATAATAGTCTTGGTAAGATATTCATTTTATAGTAGCTATTCTTCCTGTTAATGACAGTTGCAGATATTTCCATTTCTTCAGGTCTAGTTTAATTTGCCTCATCAATTCCATATAATTATCCTCTTTAATTGTTTCACATTTTGCTGTTAGTTGTATTCCTAAGTACTTCACTTTTTAAACTATCTGTATATTAATTTTTCCCATCAACACTTTTTTGTGACTCTGTAAGATTCTTAACTAAAATATTTGTCTTATCCTTGTTTATTTTCAGTCCTGCTACTTCCCCGTATTCTTCTATTTTTCTAATTAGCTTCAGTCCAGTTTCTAAGGGGTCTTCTAATATAAAGACCAAGTCATCTGCAAATGCCTGTAGCTTGTATTTCTTTTTTTTTTATTTCCATTCCTTTTATTAATTCATCTTGCTGAATGTTCCTGGCTAACTCTTTGTCAACTTGCAAAGCTTTCAAGTTGCCATGAGCAGGAGGGAGGGAGAACTGATAGAGCTGATTGATCTCCCTAAGTGAAGTTACATTCCATACATGCTTCCTTACCACAATCAGAAGGAGGGTGTTGGATTTCACAGCCAGCCAAAGTGGTTAATTGGAGAATGTGATTTATAACATGGTCAGGGAGGAGGGGAGAGACAGGGTCATAGGGGAACATAAATCTATGTGGGATTAGTTCTAACTGCATCCCAATATTGCCGAAATGGTGCTCCTAATAAATGACTGTATTTCTTTTGAAGTTTGGCTCATGGCTCATGAATTAATTAGGGCATCTTTCGGAAACTTCACACTCTTCCAAAGTCAATATAAATAGCAGCAGGGACAGTGGACATTTATTTTTATTTTATTTTTTAAATTTGATTTATACGCTACCCTTCTCCGGAGACTCAGGGCGGCTTACAATGTGTTAAGCAATAGCCTTCATACTTTTGTATATTTATACAAAGTCAGTTTATTGCCCCCACAATCTGGGTCCTCATTTTACCTACCTTAGAAAGGATGGAAGGCTGAGTCAACCTTGAGCCTGGTGGGATTCGAAATATTTATTTATTTATTTATTTATTTTTGTGATTTATATGCCGCCATTCTCCCAAAGGACTCAGGGTGTCTTACAACAACAATCAATAATACAAATCACAAAATAACAAAATAAGTTAAAAACCCCTTAAAAACCATATTTAAAATTATTACAGTTTGTGCAACCCCTAGTAAATCAAGTTATTTGACGGAAGAGCCACGTCTTCAGTTCGCGGCGAAAGGAGAGGAGGTCCGGGGCTATCCTGAGCTTGGTGGGCAAATCATTCCAGAGGGTCGGTGCTCCGACAGAGAATGCTCTCCCCCTGGGGGCCGCCAGTCGACATTGTTTGGCCGATGGCACCCTGAGGAGGCCTGCTCTGTGGGAGCGCACGGGACAGTGGGAGGAAGGCAGAAGATGGTCCTGCAAGTACCCCAGGCCTAAGCCATGTAGGGCTTTATAGGTAAGCACCAGCACCTTGAAACGGACCCAGAGACCAACCGGCAGCCAGTGCAGTTCGCGCAGGAGAGGTGTTACATGGGAGTAATGAGGAACTCCCGTAACTACCCGTGCAGCTGCATTCTGGACCAGCTGGAGCCTCCGGATGCATCCCAAGGGCAGCCCCATGTAGAAGGCATTGCAGTAATCCAACTGAGAAGTAACAAGGGTGTGGGTGACCGTGGCGAGGGCATCTCGGTCTAGGAAAGGGTGCAACTGGCGCACAAGACATATTTGTGCGAAGGACCCCCTGGTTATGGCCGTCAGATGGTCATCCATGGACAGCCGAGAATCCAGGAGGACACTCAGTTTCGAACCCTAGCGGAGGGGGTAAGAGTCTCCCCTTCTATCACTAAAGTTGGTATCGCTAGATCCCGAGATGCCGGCATCCACAGCCACTCAGTCTTGGATGGGTTGAGTCTGAGTCTGTTCCTACCCATCCAAGCCCGCACCGCCTCCAGGCAATGGGACATCACAGAGAGGGCATCCCTAGGGTGATCCAGGGTGGAGATATAAAGCTGGGTATCATCCGCATATTGGTGATACCTCACCCCAAAACCACAAATGATCTCACCCAGCGGCTTCATGTAGATATTAAAGAGCAGGGGGGAGAGAACCGATCCCTGAGGCACCCCACAAGTGAGGGGCCTCTGGGAAGATCTCTGACCCCCCGCCGATACAAACTGCAAGCGGCCCGAGAGATAGGAGGAGAACCACTGCAGAACAGTGCCTCCTATCCCCAACCTCCCGAGTCGCTGCAGTAGGATACCATGGTCGATGGTATCGAAAGCCGCTGAGAGGTCAAGAAGGACCAGGATGGAGGAGCAACCCCCATCACGGGCTCGCCAGAGATCATTCACTAGGGCGACCAATGCCATTTCCGTGTTGTGACCGCGCCTGAAACCAGATTGGTAAGGATCCAGGTAGTCAGTTTCCTCCAGGAATTGAGGGAATTGCTGTGCCACCACGGACTCAACAACCTTCACTAAAAAGCGGAGGTTGGAGACTGGACGGTAGTTATTAAGGGAGTCAGGGTCCAGGTTGGGCTTCTTGAGGAGGGGTCGAACCACCGCCTCTTTGAGTGCAGCGGGGAAGACCTCTTCCCTCAGCGAAGCGTTGACAACAGCCTGGATCCAGTCTGCAGTCACCTCCCTGGCTGCCAAAACAAGCAAGGAGGGACACGGGTCCAATAAACACGTGGAGGTCCCCAGCCGACCCATAATCCTGTCCACTTCATCCAACAAAACAGGCTCAAACTCAACCCAGATGTCCCTGCCAAGACAAACCCCAGTCTCCTCAGTGGATTCTGCCCAGTCAGAGTCCGGCCCGGTCCGGATCTGAGCGATTTTATCTTGCAGAAACTGTGCAAAATCCTCAGCTCGGCCCTGTCTAGTGCCTTTCTTGATATCAAAGTTCTCTGTCATGTCTCCATTTACTATCACCTTGGCTGATTGTTTACACTATATTGCTTTGATCATATTAATAAATCTCTCCCCAAAGTCCATATATTTTAGTTGTAATAACATAAATTGGCAATTTACATTATCAAATGCTTTCTGTGCATCTAAAAACATCAATGCCATTTGTTTTCCAGGGTGCATTTCATAATACTCCAATGTAATTAGAATCATTCTCATATTGTTTTTAAACTGTCTCTTTGGCAGAAATCCGTTCTGATCTGGATGTATAAATTTGTTCAAGTACTTTTTTAATTTCTCTGCTATTATCGAAGCATATCTTTTATAGTCTGCATTCAGTAAAGCTATTGGCCTGTAGTTCTTTATCTGTGTTAAATCTGAATCGTGTTTCGGTATAAGAGTAATATTTGCTTCCATCCATGAATTTGGTATTTTTGTTTCTAGCAGAACTTCATTATAAACTCCCAACATCACTGGGCCTAATATATCTTGTAATTGTTTATAAAATTCTGCCGGTAGCCCATCAGGCCCTGGTGTTTTATTATTCTTTTGTCTCTTAATCGCTTCTGTCAATTCCATCATGGTTATTCGTTCATTCAGCATAGCTTTAACTGTTTCAGGTATTTTAGGGAGTTCAGATTGTTCCAAATGTTGTATTTTATTTTCTAGAATTTTCTCCAGATCATACAGTTTCCCATAATACTCTTTATTATTATTTGTTTATCCTCATTCTGATAATAAAGGGTTCCTTTCTCATCTATTAATCGATGTATCATTCCCCCCCTCTCTTTTTTCAGTTTATATGCCAACCATCTTCCTGGTTTATTCGCATTTTCAAAAAAGTTTTGTTTTGCACTTTTGATTTTTTTGTGCTAGTTCATCTTTTTCCAATAGATTCATTTTGTGTTTTATTAAATCTATTTGAGTTTTTAATTTCTTTTTTTTTGTGGTTCTTTCTGTAATTCTGATTCTAACCTTTTGTGTTCTTCTTCTAGCATTTTTTTATTTTGTTTCTTCTTATTTTTCTTTCCCATATATATTATAGCTAATCCCTGGGTATATGCTTTAACAATATCCCATACAAGTTGCAGGGAGGTCTCTTCCTTCCTATTCTTCTTAAAAAAAAATTCCAATTCAAGGAGATTTGACTGGAAGCATCGCGGTGAGACAGATGGGGAATAGCGGGCTCTGATGAGCTTTGCGAAATCCCGGGCTGACAAACCGCTGTTGAGGGGTCTTCGGACCAGATCTGTCCTGTAGGGACAGAGAAGAAGGAAAGGCACCTCGGATGACCAAGAGGAACAGGCAAGTTCCTCGGAGGTCAGAGGAAATTCTTCGACTCAGCGGCAGGGGCGGGGGCCATTGCAGTCATCATAAAGCTGGGGCAACCGGACCAAGTTTTGAGCAGGAGCGGTGATTTGAATGGAGTACTGATGCCAGGTGAGTGACTGCCAGCTCATAGGCAAAAAAGAAATATTTTTAAATTGTTAAAAGGTGCCCCAGCAAAATAACAGCAGCTAATGGGCATGGGGGAAATGAAGGAAGAAGAATAAAGCAGGGGACTTCTGGTGGCTCCGTGAGCTTGGATGGCGCCCTAACAAGAGCGTCCGCTCCACGGTATCCGTAAAAACCCCCGAACGGCAGTCCAACGCCATCGGGAGGTTTGAAAAACCTCTCCCCAGGCAAAGGGGAGAGTGAAGAGCCGGCTGGTGGGGGTAGAACTCGCCAAAGCCCCCCAGAAGGATTTCTGTGGGGGTGGAAGGTTTGAGTTCCCCAAAAGCCAGTCAGTTGCTCCGGACCGGGAACGACTCTGCCTTTGCAGAGCTACAAGCCGCGACCGCATCTGCAAAAAAAGAAAAAATTTTTTTATAAACCTTTGAACAATGTATGCAGACGGGATTAGCCAGGAGGACTCAAATTTGCAAGTATCTGACTTAACTTCTTTTTGACCGTGGATTGCCTCTTTTGGAAGTTATAACTTAAAAGGAAACAAAATGGCGATTGAGGCTTGAGTGGGTGTGAAAAGTGAAAGTTATCTGAGCACCGGCAGAGCCTCAAATGACTGTTCTGTGGCTTTTATGCTAAAGAATGCTAGAAGGAGGATTTTTTCAAGATTTGTTTGTTCAATTTTAAGAAAAGATTTGGATTATTTGGCTGCTATTTAAATAAAATTAAAACTTAAAGACAAGTAAGGGAAGAAGGAAAGAAAGAAAGTAGCAGAAGGAGGAGGAAGGAAACAAACTCCCATCAAAATGGCTACAAACCCCCCCTCAGTTAAAACAGTTCCAGCAAAAGCTACATCTAGTGCTGGAAGTTCTCCTGCACATGTATCTAAAGTGCAGGAGACACAGACACAGACTTTAACAATTGAAATGATACAGCAGGTTATTCAAGGAGCTTTGAGTGCCACAGAGGATAAATTTACAGCTGTACTTGACAATAGAATTCAAACTGTGGCAGATGATCTTACTGCGGTGATAGACACTAAAATCCAAGTAGTTACAGAAGAATTGGCAGCACAAAATGTTGATATCAGAGAAGACATACTCTTTGCATTTAAGGGGCTAGCTGCTCAAGCTGAAAATCTTGATTGTAAGATAGAAGAGGTTAAGGAAACTACTGAAATTTTGAGCAGCAAGCTTGACATGGCCCAGCAGAGAATTGAGAGATCAGAAATGGATGTGACTTTTCTACAATACAAAGAAATGGAGTATGCAGTGAGAATCAGAGGGGTGAAAGAAGACAAACAAGAAAACCTGAGGGAAAGGATGGGAGAACCACTGGCACAGTTGATGGGGATAACAAAAGGCGAATTGATTTGGCAAATTGACAAAATTTTTAGAGTTAATTCTTGGGTGGCCAGGCAGAAAAAATTGCCCAGAGATATAGTAATATATTTTACTACAAGAAATGTGCGTAATGATGTTTTGCAAGCAACCTACAAAAAAAAGTTAGAAGTGGAAGGACAAGAAGTGATGACAATGAAGGAAATTCCCCCAAAAATGTTAAGAGCCAGAAGAGAATATTCTTTCCTGGTGGAGGAGTTGAAAAACAGTCAGTTACAATACAGATGGGATATTCCAGCTGGATTGGTGCTGAATCTTTCTGGAGAAAGATATAGGCTTAATACGATTGCTAAAGCAAAGGATTTCTATGTGAATGTTTTAAAGGCTGGAAGGCCAAAATCTCCTGAAATTAAAGACAAACAAACAGTTGAAGAGAGACCACAGGAAGAATTGTTATCTATTGCCCAGGGGGGAATTTCAGCAAGTCAAGATTTTCTTCAAGTCCTGGTAGATGTGAGTGAGGAATTACCTAAGGAGCAAAGAATGACCAGAGCAGCCACAGCAAAACGTAAGGAGGAGTTGAAAATTCAACAACTACAGTTTGCAAGTCGAGAATTTGCCAAAACAGAAGCAGTGGGAGGAGCTAGACCGAAAAGTCGGTTAGCGTTGGAAAATCAGCAAATGCTCCAGAGGCTTCAGAAATTTAAGCATGGGAACTAGGTTCCTAACCTGGAATGTGAATGGTTTGAATTCCCCACAGAAAAGGAGGAAGATATTTACGTATCTTAAACAATTTAAGAATGATATAATATGCTTACAAGAGACTCACATCAGAATACAAGATCAAAAATATTTAACAAATACAAGATTGGGTATGCATTATGTTGCAGCAGCACGGATAAAAAAATGGCATAGTTATCTACCTGAAGAAGGACTTAATTGCTAAATTAATTGAAGCAGATGAACAAGGTAGATTTCTAGCAATTGAAGTTTTGATAAAAGGTGAAAAAACTTTAATAGTTGGAGTTTATGCACCCAATCAGCAACAGGAGAACTTTTACAGATTTTTACACTCAAAAATGACTAACTGGAATTATAGATGCTAAAAAAGATAAGTTAGGACCGAAACAAAGTGTTACTACAAGAGCCAAATTGCCAAGATCCTTTTTGAGTTGGTGGAGGAATGGGAGTTGAAAGATATTTGGCGTGATAGAAATCCAACAGATAAAGACTTTACCTTCTTCTCAGATAGACATCAATCCTTTTCGAGGATAGATTTTATTTTAATTTCCAATGATCTTTTTTCTAGGGTGAAGAAAACTAAGATTTTTTCAAGAACATTGACGGATCATAGTCCTGTATGGGTTGAAATAGATTATGGTAACGGACCGAAGAGGTCCTGGAGAGTAAATGAAAATTTATTTAGGTATGGGGAAAATATTAAGGAGTGTAAGAAGTTTTTGAAAGAGTATTTTGTTATGAATATGCAAAAGGGTACCCCAATGGAAATGGTGTGGGATGCAAGTAAAGCTTATATGCGGGGTGTTCTGATATATTTGAATAATAAATTTAGGAAAAAGCAAGGGGAAAAAAGAAGGGTGTTAGAAGAGGAAATAAAGGAAAAAGAACAACTTTTGTTAAAAAACCCAAGGGATAATAAAGTTAAAGAGGTTATTAACTTGCTGAAAGAACAATTTAAAATGTTGATAGCAGACCAAACTGCGACCAATTTACAGTATGCCAAGTATAATACATTTTGTAATGCTAACAAACCTGGAAGATGGTTGGCTTATATACTTAGAAAGAGAAAAAGCCAAAGAATAATTGAGAAAATAAAATATAAAGGTAAAGAGGTCTTTCAGCAAGAATTGATTAAGAAATCTTTTACAGAATATTATTCAGGATTATATAAGGCAGAAAAAATTCAGGATACGGACATAGATAGATATCTTCAGAAACAGAATATTAAGATAGCTTCACAAGAACAAAGGGATACTTTAACTCAATTAATTACATCAGCTGAAATCATGTCTGCAATTCAAGAATTAAAGTTGGGTAAGGCTCCAGGGACGGACGGCCTGACGGCGGTTTATTATAAAAATTTGCATGAAGAGATGGTTGAACCAATGAAAGAATTATTTAATAAAATACAACAGGGAGGGGAGGTCCCTCCCTCTTGGAAGACAGCTTTTATATCTTTAATACCAGTTTGTGTTGGCAGGGGGGCAGAGGTCGACCTCGAGGCCTCTTATATGTGGAGTGCCACAGGGATCGGTCCTCTCGCCCCTTTTGTTCAACATTTATGTGAAGCCGCTGGGTGAGATCATCCGTGGTTTTGGGGTGAGATACCATCAGTACGCTGACGACACCCAGCTGTACATCTCCACCCCAGACCACCCCAACGATGCCCTTGAAGTGATGTCCCAGTGCCTGGAGGCTGTGCGGATCTGGATGGGGAAGAACAGGCTCAAGCTCAACCCTTCCAAGACTGAGCGGCTGTGGCTCCCGGCATCCCGATATAGTCAGTTGACTCCATCACTGACTATTGGGGGCGAGTCTCTGGCCCCCACGGAAAGGGCTCGCAACCTGGGAGTCCTCCTGGATAGGCAGCTGTCCTTGGAGGATCATCTGACGGCTGTGACCAGGGGGACCTTTTGTCAGGTTCGCCTGATTCGCCAGTTGCGGCCCTTTCTCGATCGGGATTCCCTGTGCACAGTCACTCACGCCCTTGTCACCTCTCGCCTTGACTACTGTAATGCTCTCTACATGGGGCTCCCCTTGAGGAGCACCCGGAGGCTTCAACTGGTCCAGAATGCGGCCGCGCGGGTAGTGACGGGAGCAACATGGCACTCCCATGTAACACTGCTCCTGCGCGAGCTGCACTGGCTCCCGGTGGTCTTCCGGGTGCGCTTCAAGGTGTTGGTTATCACCTTTAAAGCGCTCCATGGCATAGGGCCTATTATCTGCGAGACCGCCTACTGCCACAAATGACCTCCCACCGACCCGTGCGCTCCCACAGAGAGGGCCTCCTCAGGGTGCCATCAGCCAAACAATGTAGGCTGGTGACCCCCAGGGGGAGAGCCTTCTCTGTGGGGGCACCTACCGTCTGGAACCAGCTGCCCCCTGAGATAAGGAGATATCAAGACCTCAGTGCCTTCCGCCGTGCCCTTAAAACCTACTTTTTTCAACAAGCCGGGCTGGCTTAGGAAGAAATTTTAGACGTTTTTTAAATTGGTTTGTTAGTTTTAAAATTGGAGCCAAATTTATATGTATTTTAATTCTTAATATTTGTATTGTATGTTTTTAATTCTGGCTGTTCACCGCCCTGAGTCCTCAGGGAGAAGGGCGGTATATAAATTTTAAAATAAATAAATAAATAAATAAATACCAAAGGAGGGCCAGGATCATACAGATCCAAAAAATTATAGGCCTATATCATTATTAAATACTGATTATAAGATATTTACTAAGGTGTTGGCAAACAGATTAATGAGAGTAATGCAACAAATGATACATTATGATCAAACAGGTTTTATAAGTGGCAGACAGATGAAAAGTAATCTAAGACATATTGTTAATGTATTGGAATATTTGGAAAGGAACAACCAGGTCCCTGCGGGGATAATATTTTTAGATGCTGAAAAAGCATTTGATCGACTGAATTGGCAGTTTTTATTAAGATTAATGGAAAGAATGAAGTTTGGAGATAATTTTATACAATCAATGAAGGCAATATATCAGAAACAAACAGCACAAATAATAGTTAATGGAGGCTTAACTGATAATTTTTTAATAGAAAAAGGTACTCGGCAAGGATGCCCTTTGTCTCCATTATTGTTTATTTTATCATTGGAAATATTGCTGAATGATATACGAGATTCAGAGGGAATAAAGGGAATTCAGATTAGGCAACAAGAATATAAATTACGTGCATTCGCAGATGACCTGGTTGTTACCTTAACTCAACCATCACAATCTGTTAAAATATTAATGGATATAATTAAAGAGTATGGATTAATATCTGGCTTTAAAATAAATGCAGCCAAAACGAAGATAATAGCTAAAAATATGACTGTTACACAAAAACAAGAAATGGAAAGTCAAACAGGATTTGAATTAGTTAGAAAGGTCAAGTATTTAGGTATAAATATCCTGACAAGTAATTCAAAATTATACCATCACAATTATGAATTATTGTGGCAAAAGATGCAATTGGAGATTCAGAATTGGCGAAAGTTACAGTTGTCACTGCTAGGAAGAATAGCTGCCATAAAAATGAATCTATTACCGAGGTTTTTGTTTCTCTTTCAAACAATACCAATACTTAAAACTGATAAATTAATCAAAGAATGGCAAAAAGGTATAAATACTTTTGTCTGGGCAGGGAAAAAACCTCGAGTTAAACAAAGAATAATGCAGGACTCTCGGGAAAGAGGAGGACTTAAAATGCCCAATTTAGGGCTATACTATGAGGCAGCTGTACTATCACTAGTCAGTGATTGGATTAATTCAACAGAGGACAGGATATTGAACGTGGAAGGGTATGGTCTGGTTTTTGGCTGGCATGCATATTTATTGTATGACAAAAAGGTAGATAATACTTTTAAAAGCCATATACTGAGAAGTTCTTTGTTACGTGTATGGAAAAAGTATAGTTATAAACTAAATGATAAAATCCCGATTTGGGCGATACCTAGACATACAATTGAAAATATAAATATAGAACAAAAGCAAGATGGGATTTCTTATGAGCAACTTTTGGATAAGGAAGGATATGGGTATCAATTAAAAACTATTCAACAATTAAAAGAACAAGGAATAGTTAAAACCTGGTTTCAATATGGCCAGCTACAGGCCAGATGGAAAGAGGACCAAAAGAAGGGTATTTTGCAGCATGAAGAGAATTTGATTAAGCAGATAAGAGATCAGAGCCAAATGCATATAAAAAGGTTATATAATGTATTGTTGGAAATAGATTCTGAGACAGAATTAGTTAAGGACTGTATGATAAAGTGGGCACAAAATATAGGGGAAATAATAACGTTGGATACATGGGAAACTATATGGGTTAGAAATGTAAAATTTACACAGGCTCAAAATTTGAGAGAAAATTTTTATAAAATGTTCTATAGATGGCATTTAGATCCCAAAAAATTAGCTTGTATGTATCTGAATATTCAGCCCAAATGTTGGAGATGTGGAAGTCAGGATGCCACTTATTATCATATATGGTGGACCTGTAATAAAATTAAGGCATTCTGGATAAAAATTTGGTGGATAATTCAAAATATATTAAAGAAAAAGATTAAATTCACGCCACAGTTTTTCTTGTTAGGTATTATAACAGATTGTATTGGAATAGAAATAAAGTTGATTTTAAATTTAATAACAGCAGCAAGACTACTGGTGGCACAATACTGGAAGAAACAAGAAGTACCTACAATTCAAGAATGGACATTAAAAGTAGTGCATTTGGCAGAAATGGCAAAGATTTCCGCATATCTCAAAGACTATTCAAATGAAAGCTATGTAAAGGAGTGGAAAAGATGGATAGATTATATTCAGAACAAATATTGTAATAAGAAATTTCAATTACCTTATGAATGAAATATTTTGTAGAAATTGTTATATTAAGTAGAATAGTGTTGTTTTATTATTAGGAGTTAAAGATCAAGGTTAATAATGTTTTATTATATTGTTAGCTAATTCTAGTTTTATGTTTGTACTTGTAATACCCTGAGCTAATCCTGGGAAGTTGGGGGGGGAAGGGGGAGGGTTGGGAAGGGGGGGTTGGGGGGGAAGAGGGGGAGGGAGGGAGGAGGGATAGGGAGGGGGAGGGGAAAAAGTTTTTTTTTCACTGTAATTTGTAAAACTTTTTAATTAAAAAAAAAAGGGCAGCCCCATGTAGAGAGAGTTGTAGTAATCCAAACAAGAAGTAACCAGGGCATGAGTTACCGTGCGAAGGGCATCTCGGTCCAAGAAAGGGCACAACTGGCGCACCATGCGAACCTGTGCGAAAGCCCCCCTGGTCACGGCCGTTGTTGTTCACCTTTTTTCAACTTTATTATCTACATACTATAGCTGTACTTTCATGGACCACTGAAAGGAGGAAATGGCTCACATGCTTTGCCCAAGAGTGTGATAGGCAACAGGCTTTTAAGGGGCTGCCAGAAAGAAGGGGGGGGGGGGCAATGTATTTTCCAAAGTACCAGAAGGCAAAACAAGAAGCAATGGATGGAAACTGAACAAAGAGAGAAGCAACCTAAAACTAAAGAGAAACTTCCTGACAGTGAGAACCAATATAGGTGCAGAAATATTTCAGTCATAATTTCACATATAAAATAGCCATTTGTGTAATACAACCTGCATATTGTTCAAAACAGTTATTAGTATTATGGCTGATGTTTGACAGCAAGCCTAAAAGTCAAAGATCACAAGAGTGCTTCTTTCTCTGTACGTATACAAAACATCACATGCCAGGAATAGCATATTAAGATGGACTTATGCAACCTGATGTACAAAATAAACACACACATATTTATGCTCTGGACTATAGACATTGAATGCATGTAAATCCCTGAAAAATATGTGCTAGCCCTGGGCAAAAGAAAGGCAGTAAAATCACTCTAGGTGTAGGGACAGTGTAAAATATTAACACATGATAAATAATGGAACAATTAAAAATAATAACACAGAGGGTTTTTTTTCTCTCTCCCTCCCTCCCTCCCTCCCTCCCCTCCTCTTTCTTTCTCTTCTTTCTTTCTTTCTTTCTTTCTTTCTTTCTTTCTTTCTCTCTCTCTCTCTCTCTCTCTCTCTCTCTCACACACACACACACACACACACTCTCACACACACACACCTGGTCTGGACACAAAGTATCTGTTGTTACAGAAGTTCTCATTTCCCTCTATAATACACCTGATACTAATCGATAACCTATCGCTTAACTACGTAAAGCCTATGCATGTTTACTTGGCAGTAAGGCTGCTCTCTTTCAGTGGGATTTACTCCTAATAGATACACATGATTGCAGGCAGACAGCTAGCTCTGTTGTTTAATAGGCTGTAAGTAAAATTTCTACATTAACAAAATTTATACCTAAACAACAGAATATAGGAGCAAAAAATCATAGCAATAGTCTGAACTATGCTTTTCTTCTTTAAATGGAAGTACTACCCATTTTAACCAGACATTAAGACTCATTAGTTTGGAATGCTAGTATGGCTTGCACTGAACCTTGACAGTACTTGTTTTCCTTACAAACTAGCTCAACTTTGTTTCCTTTAAATCTTGCTTTCATTACACACCGCCCGTTTTGGACCAAGAGCTCTGTTTTTAAGGAAAGAGAGTGGACTGGAGGGGGGGGGGCGGCTTTGGAAATAAAAGCGCAGCAAGAGAAAAGGGGAAAGGCGTGCTCTGGATTCTGGACTCCGAGCCTTCCCTGAGCCGGGAAGCCCTCCTCATTCTCATTCTTCCCAATCCCTTCCCACTCCAGGATCCTTCTCCCCCCGCCCCCCTCACTTCCTTTTACTTGAAACTCCTTTCAGGGTGGGAGGGAAAACCAAATAAAAACGGGAAGGAGGCAAGGACAGAAAATGGTGCATGGAGGAGGGCATTTTTCAGCTACTTTCTGGGACTGAAAAGTTGAGGGGACCCAAGGAAGCAGCAACCGGCCGGGACTAAGATGCCCCCCGCTCCCATCCTCCACCATCCCGCGCCACCTTCTTTTTCTCTCCCTGCCCCTGCTCTTCTCTCTCCCAGGAAGAAGGGGACTAACCTTAAAAAAAAAAAGCTCTGCTGCTGAGCAGAGAAAACAGTAGCTGGGAAAGATGTTGCTACAGAGTTAAAACAATGAAAAAATTGCCCTTCCCCTGTTCCTACCCTCCCTCTTTTTCTCCCCACCAGTTTCTTTTAGCTTTGGCTTTGGTGCCAAAAGAGACAATTCTCTTTTGTTTGTGAAGTCCCCCTCCTTTTTTTCCCGCCCAGCTGGAGAAAGACAGGAGAGGGCTGCTGCTGCCCCTATCTGTCCCAGCGCAGTGGCTGCATGCAATGCCGGCAGCTTCGGGAGGCGCTGGCCGGCAGGGAGAAGGGAGCCGGCACAGCAACCTTTGTAGCCACACAGCTGCAAAACTTGCCAAGCTCCCCCCCCATCCCCTGCCCACCTGCCACCCCAAATTGCCCCCCACTGCAAGACGCGCATTGTACCGGAGAGTGGCAGCTCCGGGTTGTCTCTCAGCCGTTGCATGCAGGGAGTGTGAGGCAACTAACTTCTCGCACTCAGGAGAAGTTTTTCTTTACTTTGCAAGGTTTTTCCCTGCACACAACGGCTGAGAGACGACCTGGAACTGCCAGTCTGCACTCTGCCAGGCGAGCAGTAGAGCGAGTAAACCAATGATCTGCCGGCTTCCTGTAATCTGCAGTTTACTCGTGAGCACCATGCTCACGAGTAAACTGCAGATTAGAGGCAGGCAGCAGATCGCAGGCAGCGAAAGAAGCCACTGCCTCCTGCCTCCATGCATCGAGGAGGCCGAGCAGCAGCGGGAAGAGCACGGGACAGGAGGCGCAGGAAGTGGCTGCCAGTGATGCCCTCAGGTGAAGATGTTGTGGGAGGGGAGGGGAGGCCTCCCCTTAGGAGCCTCAGTTTACTCGTGAGCACCATTGGCCTTTCTCCCTGCCTCTCCTGGCCAATGGTGCTCACGAGTAAACTGTAGCTAGGATCTTCCGCGTGCTTCCCTCGCAGGCCAGGCCAGCTGGGGGAAACGCACAGGAAGAGTTCCAGTGCCAAGATCTCCAATGCGCTCCCCTCCCTCCCCGCGCGCATCAGTCCACCACCCGCTGCTGGTATCACCCCTCCACCAGCTCTCCCTCCCCCACCCACCCGGGCCCTTTGGCCTTACCATTGCCAGCAGCGGTGAGCAGAAGTACGGGGCTAGATTCTGCAAGTAGTGGCTGGGTGGGGCGGGCAAGCATTGGGCGAGTGGGGTGAGCAAGCAGGGACTGGTTTGGGGGCATGGCCAGCCAAAGGTCACTAAAGGTTTGGGGAACCACGTCAAATTTCCGCTAATAGTTCTCCCGAACCGGTCCGAACTGGTAGCAACCCACCTCTGGGAGGATCTGTTTGTCTGCAAGCTGTTTGACCTTGGCAATTAAAGAAGGTGAATTATAACAAAACTTAAAATTGGAATAACAACAACCCAGAAATAATAAAATGGCACAGGAACTAATTGAAATGATTAAAAGGATGCGTATATCATTGAAAACGGAACTAAATGAAATGATCATAATGATGCATGGAAAACCTAAACCTGATGAACCAGAAACTATGTTAGAATATATTCAAGTGGATAAAGAAACTACGAATGAGAAGAAAGAAAGTGATACTGAAGACAAAGATAAAGATATTGATTATGAAAAATTAAATGATTATGTGGGAAACAATAATGAAAAGGAGAGGAGAACTGGGAGAAAAGGAATAAGTTTAGTAATAAAGGTGAACTTTAAAGATTACATTGGGATTAACAATGATAAAAATAGACAGGGTGGAAAGAGACAAGGAGAGAAAAAAGGGAGAATAGAAAAAATATAAAAAATTTAAATGATTACACTGGGATTAACAGTGGGAAAATAAAAAAGAGGAAAAGGGGATGGAGAGTAATTGGAAATACAGGGCAAAATAAAAGAGTTCAGGATTTTAAAATGGAGAAAAAAAGGGGGGGTGAAGGAGAAAATAAAAATGGGAGAAAGGGAGAAAGAAGTAATTTGATGGAAAGGGAAAAGAGAAATATGTTGTATACATTTAGAACTTAAAATGAATTGAAGTAAGATTTATAGATATAAATGAATTTTAGAAAATTCAATAGTTGAAATTGTAATACTTGGAATGTCTTTAATTGTAATAATGAAACTAACTAAAACATTTGAAATTAAGCTGAAAACTAATTCTGTTTAAACAAAGTACAAAAGCAATGGATAATTACCTTGAATTATAAAATGAATTGAAATAAGATTTATAAATACAAATAAATTCAATATATGAGATTGTAACATTTGGAATATTTTTAATTGTAACTATGGAATTTAACCAAAAAACTGGAAATTATATTGTATTATGAAAATTAATTAGGTTTATTGTTTAATAAGAAGAGATTAAGATATTGTTGAAGAGGTATAGAAAAATATATTTGAAAAAACAATCAAAAATTGGATTTACATTAAAAAATAATGAGAATTGAGAAATAGAACTATAAATGAATTGAAGTAAGATTTATATGAGATTGTATTTGGAATACTTTTAACTAGGGAATTCAGTTAAAGCATGGGAAATTACAATGTATTATGCAAAGTAATTTGGTTTATCGCTTAATAAGAAGAGATTACATATATATTTGAAAAAGCAATGGAAAAGAAATGAATGATTGTAATGTTATATATTTAAGTGACTTTTAGTAAGATATTGGATTGTAATATTTGGATAAGTTGACAAAGAAAAATATTTGTGATTGGAATAAGGGAATTTAGGGAAATACTGGAAATTATATTATGTTGTGAAAAGGATTTCAAATTTAAGGGTTTTAACTTGGAGAAAGTAAGAGAAAAAATTAAATTTGATTAAGATTAGAGATTAGGGCGAATGGTAATATTGGTTATTAGAAGAAACAAGGAAAATAAAATAAAAATTAGAAAGATTATTATGGCAGAAAGTGAAATATATAAATTGTGTTGGAGACAGCTAAAAATTGTATAAATTTGTGACTTGTCCAATACTCTGTTCAGAAAAAATGTATTGTTTGTTTTTTTGTTTGTGAAAAAAATAAAAAAAACCTTTTACAAAAAAAAATCCAATTCTTTTTCCATCTTTTGTATGAATTCTTTATCTTGCAGTAGTGCTTGATTTAACGTCCATCTCCATTTTCTTTTTTGTCCTCTCCAAACAACTTTCATCGGATTGTGATCTGCCCAAACATTTGGTTCTATTTCTATCTCTTGCATGCATGTTTTCAGTTCTGATGTCATCCATACCATGTCTATTCTGGACCAGGATTTATGCCTGTTTGAATAGAACAAATATTGATTTTTCTTAGGGTGTGTTTCTCTCAGTGGTGGGTTGCTCCTGGTTCGCACCGGTTCTATAGAACCAGTAGTAAAACTGGCGGGAGGCTCCGCCCACTGACCCCGACGTCACCAAAATGCTTCTGCGCATGCGGCCCTGTTGCGAACCAGTAGTAAAGGTAAGTAGAACCCACCCCTGGTTTCTCTCCATTTATCTTGGGTTCCTATTTCTTCCATCATTTTAAAGAAGGTTTTTCGGAGTGTTTTTCTGGCTTTTTTGCCTATTTTACTGCTCTGTGTTCTGTTAAGTTCTGTGCCTACAATTGCATTGAAGTCTCCTACCACACAAATATTTTCATATTCCAATTCTGTAATTTTCTTATGGAGTTTTCCATAAAACTCATCTTGTTTATTATTAGGTGCATATATCACTATCAACAATATCTGTTTTTGATTCATTGTTACCTCCACTATCAATATTCTTCCCTCTTCATCTTCAAAAATTTGTCTAGCCTTTATTTATTATTTATTTATTATTGCGATTTATATGCCGCCCTATCTCCAATGGACTCAGGGCGGCTCACAACAGTAAAATACACAATAACATTAAAACAATGAAATTAAAAGTCCGAATTAAGCAGTTTAAAATCAATTTAAAACTATTAAGAACACCCCCCCCCCATCAGTCCAGGCTACAAAACAACCAGGTCTTCAAATCACGGCGGAACAAGCAAAGGTCAGGGGCCATCCAGAGCTCCAAAGGAAGTTGGTTCCAAAGGGTGGGTGAGCCCACAGAGAAAGCTCTCCCCCTGGGGGTCGCCAGCCGACATTGTCTGGCTGATGGCACCCTGAGGAGGCCCTGTCTGTGGGAACGCACCGGGCGATTGGAGATTGTTGCTGGCTGCAGGAGGTCCGACAAGTATCCCGGGCCTAGGCCATGAAGGGCTTTATAGGTGATAACCAGCACCTTGAACCTCACCCGAAGGGCAACCGGTAGCCAATGCAGGCCACGCAGGAGGGGTGTAACATGAGAGTGTCGGGACACTCCCATCACAACCCGCGTGGCTGCATTCTGCACCAGTTGAAGCCTTCGAGTGGTTTTCATGGGCAGCCCTAGGTAGAGAGCGTTGCAGTAATTGAGACGGGAGGTGACCAGCGCATGAGTAACAGTGCGTAGGGCATCTTGGTCCAAGTAAGGGTGCAGCTGATGCACAAGACGAACCTGGGCAAATGCCCCCCTGGTCACGGTCGCTACATGATCTTCCAGAGACAACCGTGAATCCAGAAGGACACCCAGGTTACGGGCCCTGTCCACAGGGGGTAACACCTCACCCCCGATGGTCAACGATGGAATATCTAGATTGGACCGAGATCCCCTCCCCCATCGTTCCCGCTGCACCTGACAGGCCTCTGTTTGGCTCTCAGCTAACTTCTCTCAATTTGACTCTCGTTCCCTTCCTGGCTTTAAGCCACCTCTTCCTCAAATTCTATCCTTCACCCACATACAATGCACACTCACAAAAACACACCACACAAAAAATATCCCACTCACATCAAACCCACAGATCCAGACACACACACTCACACCCCAAACACTCAGTCGTTACCAAACAAACACCTCATTCCTCCCCAAGCACAAAACACTCCTTCTGCCACTGCCTCTCCCTTCTCCCCACTCCCGCCTTCCCAAATATAAATTCATCGCGCCCGCCCCTTGCCTGCCCCACTCCTTCGCACCTGGGGGTAGCCAGAACAAGCAAGACCAGCCACACAGTAGCAACACACCACTTCTACCGACTTGAAGTCCTTGCCTCGCCTTGCCAAAACCCCTTGTCCCTCTTTGGAGAGGACCCGTAGCATGCAGCCTTTGCTGGCAGTCGCCACTTCAACCTCCCACCTGCACTCTGCCACCAATTAACTGCACACACACACACACCTTGCAATTTCTCAACTTCCCACACTTTGGGCCTAGAAAAACATGCTGTTTTTAAATTATCTCATCAAGCCACAAATACCTCCAAACAGGGCCCGGATCTCTAATGCATGGGGGGGAGGGCAGAGGCTGCTCAGTCCTATGCCAGAGTCCACAAAGCCTCACAAATTTCTCTCCCTTCCAGCCTTAGATCTGTGGGGCTGCCTTGGCCATGCCCCTTTGGTATGCACATAGGCAAGCATGGGAGGGCTGGCATCATGGGTGAAAGGAAGCGCTCAGAACGCAGGCCCCAGGGATGCCAGGCCCCACGTGCTCACTGCCTCTTGTGCACATGCTAAGGGGGTGGTACCAAGGTGGCGCCATAGCTGCTGGGTGAGATCATCCGCAGTTTCAGGGTGAGGTATCATCAGTACGCTGATGATACCCAGCTTTACAACTCCACCCCGGACCAACCCAGGGAAGCCCTTTCCATGATGTCTAAGTGCCTGGAGGCGGTACGGGTCTGGATGGGTAGGAATAGGCTCAAACTCAACCCCCCCAAGACGGAGTGGCTGTGGATGCCAGCATCCCAGGAGCTAGTGGCCCCATCACTACTGATGGGAGGGGAGTGGCTTACTTCCTCTGAAAGGGCTCGCAATCTTGGCATCCTCCTCGATTCGCGGCTGTCCTTAGTTGACCATCTGACGGCCGTGACCAGGGGGGCTTTTGCACAGGTTCGCCTGGTGCGTCAGTTGCGACCTTTCCTAGACAGGGATGCCCTCCGGACAGTCACTCATGCTCTCGTTATCTCTCGTCTGGACTACTGCAATGCCCTCTACATGGGGCTGCCCTTGGGGTGCACCCGGAGGCTCCAGCTGGTCCAGAATGCGGCCGCGTGGGTTGTTACAGGGGCGTCCCGTTACTCCCGTGTTACACCTCTCCCGCCCGAGCTGCACTGGCTGCCAGTGGTCCTTCGGATCCGCTTCAAGGTGCTGGTTCTTACCTATAAAGCCCTTCAAGGCATGGGCCTGGGGTACTTGCAGGATCACCTCCTACAGGCCTCCCACCACCCAGTGCACTCACACAGGGCTGCCCTCCTTCGGGTGCCATCGGCCAGACAATGTTGGCGGGTGGCGCCCAGGATGAGGGTGTTCTCTGTGGCCATACCGACCCTCTGGAACGAGCTACCCACTGGGCTCCAGACGGCCCCCGACCTCCGCTCCTTCTGCGGCGACCTGAAGACATGGCTTTTTCAACAAATCTCCTGATCTGTTGGAAATTCAGTTTTAATTGTTGGGTTTTTAATTGAATTATTTTTTTATTTCATTTTATTGTTGTCATTTTATTGTTGTGAGCTACCCTGAGTCCTTCGGGAGAGGGGTGGCATATAAATGTGAATAAAATAAATAAATAAATAAATAGATCTAAGTCTGGCTGCGGTCTGGCCCAAATGGCTACCACCAGGTTGCAGATTAGCACCCAATTGGCCTGGGCCAGGCTGAGGTGCTGTGGACCAGTCCTTCGATGTTTCCAGGGTGGTGGCGTGGGCCGGATCTGACCACCTTGTGGGCTGGATCCTGCCCGCAGAACTTGAGTTTGACACCCCTGATATAAGGAGTAAAATGGTTTGAGCTTTGGCACACTTGAACCTTGAGGAAGAAAAGATGGATGGCAAAGTGGATATAGAATAAACTCTCATTATGTTGAAATCAAAAAGTTTCAAGAAATGTGCTGGTCCATTTTGTGAAGAGGCAAATAAGAGATCAGGTTCTGGATTGTCATTTTAAGACTAAATTGCAGATTGATAAAGTAGAAACAATCATTTTGAAGGAAATCCCCATTAGAATCCCGAGGAAAAGAAAAGTATATGCCTTCCTGACAGATATTCTATAAAAAAGGAAGGATTCCATTTCATTGGGATAAGTTTGAAGGGGTGATCTTCACATACCAAGAAAGAAAATACAGTGTCAGCCCCATCCCTGCAATGGTACTTGGTGCCACCATTTGTGTGGGGATCGTCGTTTTGCTGCTGCACGCTTTTGCCGATGACCCTTCCTGTGTGCCTGCTCTGCTGGGTCGTCAGCCCCGAGGCATGCCTCTCACTTCGACTCCCCAGCCGCATGCTAGATGACTTCAGGGGCATGTACTGAAGCAGTTTCTCACCATCCATCACTTTAAGGAAAGACAGAGCAGTGCAGAACTGGAACGGCTTGTGATGGATTGGGGAGGGAGAGGGAGGATATGGGTTAATTGGATAATTTACTGATTGCACTGGGGTGGAGCTGTATGCTGCTTAAAGGGTGATGGGGAGCATGGAGCATCAGCTCCAACAAAGATTCCTTTCTGTAACATTTTTTAAAAAGTTTTTCTTTATTTTTTACACATACACACACACAAACATACAATGTATTTTTGCTGATCAGAGTATTTGGCCGGTTAACAAATTTAAACAATTTTTAATCTTTACAATTAAAATTACCGTTTCTATGCCTCCTTTTTGCCATAGTGTTCATTTTCATCTATTTTTTTACCAATTTTACCCTTCATTTTCATCTCTAATTTTAACCAAATTCCAATTTCCCCTTCTATTCTATATTAAACCCCTTCTTATTGTCATCTATTTTTATATCCATCATCAGAATAATTAATTTTATGATATTACAATTGTTCAGTCCTTGTAAGAATAGTGAGCCCACTTGTTTTATAACTTACATTTTCTTAAGTAATACAGTCCAACATTTTAATATAATCAGTTACTTATATAAGTATCTTTTCCATTTATATATTCAAACACTTAAAGAAAAAGAAAAAAAAGAATATAAACATAGCTATTCCAATTAGTTCCATTTTCATACATCAAATAATTTCCCCATATGTTCCTCCGAACCACATCTTAATCATTTCTACTTTCATCATAATATACCATTAAAAATATTTCATCTATTACAATTTCCTTAATTAAATTTCAAAATATTCTGACTGTTATCCTCTACTTGCTTCCCCTATGTATTGTTTCAAATCCTCACTTAATCATTTTTATACACACCACCATAAACCATTAACAGTATTTCAATTATTACATTTTAAACTTATTCATATTTCTCAAAAAAGAAAAAAAGAACAAAACTCATCATTATCTAAATTTCAAAAACATAAATGATAATATTTCAATTATTGTACAATTCATTTTCACCATCATATACTTTACCATTATTTCTTGCTACAATTCACATTTCAGTTCTAAATGTATACCTCAAATTCCTCTTTCATTTCTTTCTCCTTTTCTCCCTTTTCAATTTTATTTTTACCTTTTTCTTTCCCCTTCTTTCCTGCACTTTAAAATCCTGATCTCTCCTATTTTGCCCCATGTTTCCCATTGCTCCCTCTCTCTTTTCTCTTTTTTATATTTCTCCACTGTTTAGCCCACTGTTTAACCCAATATTGTCATTCTGTATATCAAAATTCTGGATTCTTCTCTTCTGCCCTATATTTCCTATTGTCTTTCTCTCTCTTTTATTTTTTCACTGTAAATCCCAGTGTAATCATTTAAATTCTTTATATCCTTTCTGTTCCACTCTTCTTTCCAGTTTGTCTCTTTCTATCCTCCCTATTTCTTTCATTGTTAATCCCAATGTAATCTTTAAAAACCTCTTTTTTATTATTACTATCCACATATTCAAATACATTTTCACATTTGATCTCATTTTCTTTATCTTCTTTATCTTCAGCCTCTGTGTCTCGCTTCTCCCTCTTTGTTTCCTTGTCAGCTTGCATAAGTTCTTTCTCGTTTTTTATGTCCTCAGATTTTGATTCCCCATGTATCATTGTAGTTATTTCTCTTATTTCCATTTTCCATGACAAATACATCGCTTTAATCATTTCTCTAATTTCCTGTGTCATTTTATTCTTTTTAAGTTGATATTGTTCCAATTTTAAAAGTTCAGTAGTATTCCTCCCCCCTCCCCCCAAAGTCAAGCTGCTTGCAAACAATGGAGTCCTCCCCAAAAGTTCTCATGGCTGTTATCTGCAAAGTTCACAATTTTCCAAAACACAACCAAGTTACAGTGTTCCTTTCTGTTCCTGATGGTGTCTCTCTGCAATCCACAATTTCCGGTTATCTAACAAGTATCCATTTTATTTCACTATATTAACAATCTTAACCAGTTTCTCTTTTTCTTTTTAGCTTTAAGAATACCAAGTCAATTTTGTAGTCCGGTCCAAATTTAAACAGCTCTTTTCATTTCTTTTTTCCTTTTTCCTTTTGTTTATACAGCACTTCTGTTACAAGGCTTATTATCCATTCTCTTTTTGTTTTTCTTAAAGTTCACGAGAAAGAGGAGAGAAAAAGGATCTAATTATTCCTTTCCGATCCTTTAATCAGTCTTGGGGTAATTTCTTTCATTTTTAAGATTTTCCACATTATTTTCCAGATCGTTTTGTTCAAAGGTCAATTTTCTATTCGGGTTTTTCTTTAAAGATACACTCCAATGTCCTCTTTTCTTCCCCCCGTGCTTATTAGCTGCCGTTTTCTCGCTAGGGGTCTTCAGATTTAAAAGAATTTTTTTCCTTATTATGAGTTGGCTAACACTCACCCGGCTCCAAAAACTCCGATCTATTCACCGCTCCTGCTCCATGCTTGGTCTGGTTGCCCCAGCTTCATGACAGCTGCAATGGCTGCCGCCCCCGCTGCCAAGTCATAGAGAGCTACCTCTCACCATCGAGGAACTTGCCTGTTCCTCTTGGTCTTCCGAGGTGCCTCTCCTTCACCCCTGTCTCTACAGGACGGTTCCGGTCTGAAGACCCCTTGGCAACGGTTCGTCAGTCCGGGTTTTTGCGGAGCTCATCAGAGCCCACAAATTCCCTGACTGTCTCACCGCGATGTTTTCTGTAACACTTTAAGATGGTCAGTTAGTACCGATATCAGGATAAACAAACCTGGTTACTGCTTTTGTGTGCTGAGGGTTTTTTCCATACTTTACGGAACCTGACAGATTGTTGGAGCTGACTTCAAACAGCGATGGGTGAGGGAACTATTCCAGGTCTGGCAGCAGCAGACCTGGAGGAGTCTGTTGCAGCAACAGAGGTAACTGTGGTGGGCATGCCGGAGGATGGGGCAGAGGCTATGATGGATGTGCGACCAAAGGAATGGCCAGCTGTGGCCCAGGGCCATTGGAGGTGTCAGAGAGGCTACCTGAAGGCCGCAGGGTCGCTGGGACATGGTGGTTGGGCTCTCTGAAGCATGGTGAGCCCTGGGTCTCGTCTGCTGCAGGGCCTGACTTGACACCATCAGGCACATATTTTTCCCAATGGAAGGAGAGGAGAATCTTGGAGGAGGACAACTGGAGCTACTCCATGGCTGTGGGTAGCCAGACCATTGAGGTCCTGCAAGAAATGTATGGGGCTGCTGGGTTTCAGGGTCCAGGGCCAAGTGGTGGTTGGCATGTTACCCCTTCCGCACCTCGGCTTTTGCCTTGACCACACCAACTGGGAGAGAGAGGTGTCCGGTCCCCTGGTGGTGTCCAGCACATTGGGCCACAATACACCTTGACCTCAGCGGTCCATAGCTCACCTGTGGAACAGGCACGAGTTGTCAGGGAAGGTCATGGTTTAGGTGGGGAGGGCCTTAGGGGCCACAGAGACTGTCAGATGCATCAACCAGTGGCGGGACTGGGACCGACTCCACAAGTACTGGGTCGCTGGGACCCACCGGCTATTAGAGCGACCTTCAATGGAGAGTCAGGGAGGGTGGCTTTGTTTATTGGCCAGGTGTTGAATCACATGGACAGGCATAGACACTTTTATACCTCCCAGTGGGACCGTGTGATGGCAGTAATGACTGCAATGGAGGATGAGGCTTCAGAGTGGGTGGCCAGCCTCTATGGAGAGTGTGCAGCGGAACTGGGGGACCTGGGCCTTTTCCTGGGTGCTCTGCAAGAACGTTTCAAGGACGAGACTTTAGCACTTCAAGCTGAAGGAGACCTTTTTTATTTTTTATTATTAAAAAGTACAAACAAACATACATACAACAACAAAACATACAAAAACAAATAAACATAAAACAAATCTTTACATCTTCTTTTTAAATTTCTCGCATCGGTAATCTGTATTTGTATTTATACCTTTTCTCTATCTTTTTCTAATATATCTCTTATATCTATGTTTCTAGTACATCATCTCTTCGCATTTTCTTAATCTACAGATTTAATTTACTATTTTCCTTAATTGGTACTTAATCTCTTATTGATAATTTTTGTCTTCTCATTTATATCCATACCCTTTTTTCCTTTCTTCTTCTCCAACCAGTTATACCATTTCTGCCATACTAAATAGTAATCTGTTTCCTCTTTTTCCTGTATTTCCTTTGTAAATTTGTCCATTTCTGCACATTCCATAATTTTACTAATTATTTTATCTTCTGTTGGTATATCCTCATTCTTCCAATTCTGGGCAAACACTATTCGTGCTGCCATTATGAATACGACTGATCCCGGACCTCCGGACCTTCCGTAAAGCCCTGAAGACATATATATTCAATCAAGCTGGCCTAGCCTAAATAGTTTTTAATGGGATTTTAATTTTATAATGATTTGGGGTTTTAAATTGGGAGGCCGATTGATTTAATGTATTTTTAATTATCTTAACTTTTGTATTTGTATGTATTTTTAATTTTGGCTGTTCACCGCCCTGAGTCCCATTTGGGAGAAGGGCGGTGTACAAATTAAATTAATAATAATAATAATAATTAGTATATGAATAATTAAGTATTTTATTTCTTTTTCGTATTGTCCTGTAATTATTCCTAATAAAAAGGTTTCTGGCCTCATTTCTATTTTTTGGTGTATGATTTCCTCTATTTGTATTTTAATTGCCTGCCAAAATTGTTTTGCTTTCTGACAGGACCACCACATGAGGTAGTAGGTTCCTTTCTGGAGTTTGCATTTCCAACATATTGGGGAGGTGTTCGGGAACATTCTTGCCAGTCAGGCAGGCGGGAGGTGCCACCTATAGAACATTTTGTACATATTCTCTTTGTAGGATACAGACATTGTTAGTTTATAATTTACGTTCCATAATTTTTCCCATTTTTCCAATTCAATGTTATATCCAAAATTCTTGGCCCAAATTATCATATTTTCTTTTACCACTTCTTCTTCTAATTTATATCCTAATAGATAATTATAAGTTTTTGTTATTAATTTATCATCTGTCCCTTGTAAAATTTTATCTAATTCATATGGCCCTTTTTGGAATCCAAATTGTACCGAATCTGTCTTATACCTCGATTTTATTTGTAAATATGGCCACCAAACAATGTCTGTACCCAGTTCTTTCAGTTCTTGTCTTGATCTTAGTTCCCCTTGGTTATTTAGCAGATCTTTATAGGTTTTCATTTTATCAATATCCACAGCATTGGGGTAGATCTGTGCCTCCATAGTTGATAGCCGTTCTGGAATTTTATCGTAATGTGTTTTTTTTTATCTCCTGCCAGGTTTGGAACAGTGCTTCTCTGATGATATGTCGTTGGAAATATCCATGTTGTTTGTCTTTTCCCTCCCACAGAAATGCATGCCATCCTCTTTGTAAATCAAAACCTTCTAGTGTCAGTATTCTTTTATTTTTGAGTTCTATCCAGTCCTTAATCCAAATCAGTGATGCTGCTTTATAGTACGTTTCCCAATCTGGTAGTGCTAATCCTCCTCTCCCTCTTGTATCTTGTAAGTGCTTTATTTTGATCCTTGCTTTCTTCCCCTGCCAGATGTAATTTGCGATCATTTTGTTAAAATCTTTGAAGAAATCCTTCCCTGGTTTTATCGGAATTACTTGAAACAGATATAAGATTCTGGGTAGTACATTCATTTTAATCGAGGCAATCTTTCCAAGGAATGATAATTGTAACTTACTCCAAATTTCTAAATCCTTTTTTATCTGTCTTGTCAGTTTATTGTAATTATCTTCTCTAATTGATGTTCCTTTGTTAGTGAGCCAAATTCCTAAATATTTTATCTTTTTTGACATTTGTATTCCCAATTTGTCTTCTAATTCCTTTTCTTGTTGGTTTGTAAGGTTTTTCGTTAATGCCTTTGTTTTTTGTTTGTTAATTTTAAGTCCAGCTGCCCTCCTATATTCTTCTATTTTTGCTAATAATTTAGTTCCTGTTAATATTGGTTGTTCTATAATAAAAACCATGTCATCAGCGAAGGCTTGGAGCTTATACTCCTCTTTTTTGATTTTCAATCCTTTTATTTCGTTGTCTCTTCTAATTTCATTTAATAATGTTTCTAGAGATAATATGAACAGTAGGGGGGATAGGGGGCATCCCTGTCTCACTCCTTTCGATATTAATCATATTTAAAAATTTGTCACCGAATTTCATGTTTTCCAATTGTAATATGAGGAATTTCCAATTTAGGTTATCAAAGGCCTTCTGTGCATCTAAAAAAATTAATGCCAATTGTTTATCTGAATTTTTTTCATAGTATTCTAAAACATCAATTATTAATCTCATATTGTTTTTTATTTGCCTTTTTGGAAGGAAGACGTTCTGATCCGGGTGAATGTACTCATTAATTACTCTTTTTAGTCTCTCTGTTATAATCAGTGTAAATAATTTGTAATCTACATTTAATAATGATATTGGCCTGTAATTTTTAATTTGTGTTTGATCTGTCTCTTCTTTTGGAATAAGTGTGATGATAGCTTCAGTTCAAGATTTGGGGATTGTGGCTTTCAAGAGTGCATCATTGAAGGTTTCCAGTAAGATTTCATCTATTGAGTGTTGACATGTTTTGTAGAATTCTGCCAGTATGCTGTCTGGTCCTGGAGTTTTATTGTTTTTTTTGTTTTTTCCTTGCCTCTATTAATTTTGTCATAGTAATTGGTCTATTCAGTAACTCTCTATGTGTTTCTTCTAATCCTTGGGTGTTTGTTTTATTTAAATATTCTTTAATATTTTCTTCCAAGATCTCTTCTTGTTCATATAAATTTTGGAAAAAGGTTTTTGTTATATTCTTTTTATCTTCATTTCTATAGCATATCTCTCCTGTGTCGTCTTGCAGTTGGTGTATTGTTCTCTTCTCTTTTTCTTTTTTCAATTTGTATGCCAGCCAACGTCCTGTTTTGTTTGCATGTTCAAAATGATTTTGTTTTGCTAATTTAATTTTCCTTGCTATTTCTGTTTGTGTGATCAGATTAATTTTATGTTTTGTCAAATTTATTTTTCCTTTAATTGTTTTGTTTTGAGGTTCTTTCTGTAACTCGAATTCATATTTTTTAAGTTCCTTTAATAAATTATCTCTTATTTGTTGTTTATCTTTATTTTTCTTCGCCATGTATGCAATTGTCAAGCCTCTTATATAGGCTTTTGCTGTATCCCATAAGTTTTGGAGAGAGGTTTGCTTTTTTGTATTTATCTTGAAGAATATATTCATTTCTTTTTCAATCATCTGTGAGTAATCTTTATCTTTTAATATTTCCTTGTTCATCATCCATCTTCTCTTTCTTCGATATCCTTTCCATATTACTTTGTGGTCTGCCCACGTATTTGTCGCTATTTCTATTTCCTCTACATCTTTTCTGAGTTCTGTCATCATCCAGACCATGTCTATTCTAGACCATGATTGATGTGGGCTAGAATAGAATGTATACTGGTTTTTTTCTTTATTTATCTCTCTCCATGCATCTTGCAGCTGTAGTTCCTGTGTCATCTCTTTAAAGGTATCTGGAAGTGTCTTTTTCTTGGTTTTATTTTTCTTATTACTCTGGTAATCTTTTTCCATGTCCATAATTGCATTGAAATCACCTATAATACAGATATTATCATATTCCAAATCTTTTACTTTAGCATGTATTTTTTTAAAAAATTCATTTTGGTTTCCGTTTGGTACATAGATCGAAATCAGTAGTATTGTTTTTAACTCTATTTGTATCTCAATCATTAAGACCCTTCCATCTTTGTCTGTATATATTTGTTTTGTTTTCAAGTGTTTTTTAATATAAACTGCGATTCCTCTCTTTTTTTGTTCTGCTAATGAAGTGTATAACTTTCCTAATCTTTGATTCTCTAATATTTTTTGGTGCTGTTTCTTGATATGGACTTCCTGTAAATTTATAATATCCATCTCCAATTTTTGTAATTTTGTAAATGTCTGGGTTCTCTTGGCTGGTGCACTTAATCCGTTTATATTGATTGAAATCATTTTTATTTCCTGTTCCATTTTTATTCTTATCTATTCATTGTCCTTAGTCTTCTTGTGTTTCTTGTTACTATTTGTGTTTTTTCCCTTGCTCCCTCTCTCTCCATTCTTTCTCTTTCCAATCTTCTCCTTTCTTCTTTTTCTCCTTCCGTTTCTTCTGTGGAATGTTTCTCTTGGCTTTTGTTCACTGGTTCTTCTCTGCTTTCCTGATCTTCCTCTAGCACGAAATGATGGTCGAAGAACTCCTGGGCTTTTTCCAAACTGTCAATCCTAAATTTCTTCTCTTGCCAAGAGATTAAGATGCCTTCCGGTATCAGCCAACGGAACATCACTTTGTATTTGTTTAATTGTGCTGTTAGGAAATTGTAGTTTTTCCTCTGGTCCCTTACTCTTCTTGGAATCTGTTTGAGTGTTATCTCCTTCCCCTTGTACAGAATTGCCTCATCTCTCATCTTTTTGTAGATTTCTTCTTTTATGGTTTTTTTCGTGAATCTGACGTGCACATCTTTTGGCAATTTGTGCCTGCGGGCATAATTTGTATGTACTCTATAGACCTCGTCAATGTCCCTTCGGATATCTTCCTTGTCTCTCTGTGTTGTTTCTGCCAGTATTCCTGCCATTATCTCACCTAGGTCTTCATCTTTACTTTCTGCTATGTTCTGGAACCTAAGGTAGAAAGATGCCTTCTCCATTTCCAGATACGTGATCGATTCTTCCAATTCTCTGTTGATTGACACCTGATTTTGTTCCAGCATTTCTATCTTCTTGTCCGTTTGTTCCATTTTTACCTCCACCTTTTGGATCCTTTGCTCATTTTTCACAATATTCTGTTGTATTTTTTCTATTTTGTCGTCCATTTTCTTGATATTGTCCTTTATTTCTCCCACGTTGGACTTCAAATCCTCATGGTTTCTTCTTGTTTCCTCGTGGTTATTCGTGATAGATTCTTGTGTCTTATTCATTCCTTCCTGTATCATTGCCAATACTGATTGAATGTTTTGTATACTGGACATGGAGGTTGCCTTTTCTTTCTCTGTTCCTAACATGGTATCTATTTATCTTTGCTGTGCAGGAGATGCTGTAAGGGATGTCTGATTTGAGGTTATTTTCTTGTTTATTTTAGTTATAGTTGTTGTGCCTGTGCTTGTCATTTTTACTCTTTGTTTTAAATTTTCCCAAAATTTCATACGCTAGCTAACTTTTAGTATTTTTAAGTTTGTTGTCTATGCTGATAATTAACTTGTATAATATACAAATCTTTAAATGGCAATCTGTTTTTATGATATTATAAGTTTATCTATATTAATACTCTTATCACCTTAATAAATATTTAACCACTCTATCAAACAATGTATATTTCTATATATCTTTCTACATACTTAATCAAGGTTTTGTAGGTTTAAACTTTTAAATACCCTTATATAAAGAGGAAGGGAAATAAAAGGAGGTAAGTGAGGGAAAACATTTAGGATTTTAACAATTCATTAATTTGTTCTTAGTATAATTAACACAATATGTATAATCAATCTATGGTAATAAATAGATAATACTAAACATTACTAATATTAATATAGGTAGATAAATAGATAGATAAATAGGTAAATAGATAGAAGGATAGGTAAATAATTAATATAAGTAACAATAAGGCAACTTGTCTCAATCGTTAAACACTAATTAGCAATCAATATTCCACAATCAACTGTTCTGAATAGTTAATAAATAATTCTACTCAGATTAAACAATTGTATATATACTTCATTATTCTTTTGCCTTGCAATCTTCCTTCACTCTTGCGTCATGTCGTGTACTTTCCTCTATACAGTTATTATTATTATTATTATTCCTTATTCATTTGAAGTGTGTTTTTTAATGTCTCTTGCCCAAAATATCCAAATATCCAAATGTCAAAATATCCAAATTCAACACTTTTGGGTAATTAATTCAAGCTTCCAAGTTCATTATTTTCCAAGTCTGTTCTGTCTCTCACTCCGTTAATATCACCACTTCTCCAATCACCTTTCTGAATCAGTCACTCACTCACTGTCTCCAATCTTTAATCATTTCCGTCAGTCTCACCGTCCTCATTCTTAAAACGCTGTCTTCCTTCACAGTCTATTTATTTTAGAATCCACACCTCTTCCAAATCAATATCTGGGTGTATATGCTGGAGCTTTCTGTCTCGGCTGTTCACTTGCCTTTCACGTTGTCGCTGTCTGTCAAAGTTGCTCCCTTCTTCCGTCGCTCGTTATCTCTTCCGATCTCTAACTTCTCTCGTCTCGCACGCAATTTTAGCCCAAAACACTGTTCTGTATTCGGTCTGTTAATTTTATAATCCCCACCTCTTTCCTGTCAATGTGGGGGTATATCTGCTGGAGTTTCTTCGTTTCCACCGCCCTTTCTCTTTTCGCGCTGTCACTGCCTGTCAAAAATTCTTCTTCCACTCCTCTCACCTTTTTGTCGCTGCTTATCTGGCTGTCGTTTTGCCTCTTGCTTGGAGTCACGATCTCTCCGCTTTCTTCTCCCACTCTATAGCTGTACCACACTTGATTTCTTTCTCTCGTTTCTCTTACTGATGCGATCTCTTGTTTTAATTTTTGCTTCCTACTCCTCGATTGTCAGCGCTTCAGGCCAGCCAAAATGGCTGTTTTTTTCCTCACCGGAATTAAGAGGTTTCTCCTGAGCCTTCGGGGAGATTGCTTTTCTCTCCAAGGTCCTTGAAGACTCCTCTTTTTTTTATTGATCTCTCCGGGATCAATAGTGCCTAAATCGGCTTCCTGGTTAGGAATATTGGAATTTCAAGAACAGAGCCCTGTTCTTTCGTTCCAGACACGCTGATGTGATGCCAGAAGTTGGGATATCAAAAATTATATAGGGAGCTGTACTATCTGCGCTACCAAGAAGAGCTGACCTGGCAAGCCTGTTGGATTGTTACAACCGGTAGCTAACCCCACACAACCGTGGGAGCAGGTCACGATGGACTTCATTGTGGGATTACCGGACAGTTGGGGTCACAATGTAATATGGACTGTCATAGATCTATTTTTGAAGCAGGCTCATTTTATAGCCTGCTCCGGCCTCCCTTCCGCTAGAAAGTTAGTTAGGTTATTCGTAGTCCATATATATCGACTGCATGGTATACCAAAAAGGGTTATATCGGATCGAGGCATTCAATTTACGGCCCGGTTTTGGCGAGACTTCTTAACCAGAGTTGGGTCAACGCAAGGGTTGAGTTCGGCTTTCTACCCAGCAACAAATGGGGCTGCGGAATGGATGAATGCCATGATTGCAAGATACTTGCGGTGTTACGTAAGACATAGACAAGATGATTGGGCTGACCTCCTTCCGTATGCTGAGGTTGCCTATAACAATGCAATACATAGTAGTACAGGGTTTACTCCCTTCTGAGTGGCTACGGGTAGGGAGTTCATTCCGATACCCGAATGTCCCCAGGTGAATCCTACAGATGTGGGAGTTCAAAAGTGGGTGGAGCAAACCAAGAGTGTCTGGCCGGTCATACAGGAAGTGCTCCAATGGTCCGATAGAAAATATAACCAATAAGCTGATAGGAAATGACAACCTCATCCACCATTCCAAGTTGGTCAGAGGGTCTACCTATCGACCAAATACTTGAATTTAGGCCTTCCCAATAAGAAACTGGGACCCAAGTATATTGGCCCATTTACCATTGAACAGATTATAAAACCAGTAACTGTCAGGCTATGGCTACCCTGATTATTAGGGAAAACCCATCCTGTTTTCCATTGTAGCCTGCTGAGACCTGTAAAATCAGCTCAGATCAGAGATACCACCGCCTCCTGTTGACGGTGGCCTACAATATGAGGTAGAGGAAATATTAGACACCAGACTGCATGGGGGGGGGGGTCCTACAATACCTTATTTTGTGGAAAGGGTATCCCTGGTCTGAGGCTTCATGGGTTTGGGAGGGTGATGTAACCACCCCATGGCTCATTGCCAAGTACCACCGTTGGTACCCAGACAAGCCAGAGCCTCTATCATCTTAAATTGCTCACTATTGTTCCTATATTTTAGACACTGTCTCTGTGGTAGAGGGGGCCGCATGTCAGCCCTAGCCCTGTGACAGTACTTGGGGTCACCATTCGTGTGGGGATCGCCGTTTCGCTGCTGCATGCTTTTGCCAACAACCCTTCCTGTGTGCCTGCTCTGCTGGGTCGTCAGCCCCGAGGCATGCCTCTCACTTTGACTCCCCAGCCGCATGCTAGATGACTTCAGGGGCATGCACTGAAGCAGTTTCTCACCATCCATTACTTTAAGGAAAGATGGAGCAATGTGGAACTGGAACAGCTTGTGATGGATTAGGGAGGGAGAGGGAGGATATGGGTTAATTGGATAATTGAGTGATTGCACTGGGGTGGAGCTATATGCTGTTTAAAGGGTGATGGGGAGCATGGAGCATCAGCTCCAACAAAGATTCCTTTCTGTAACACTTTAAAGTGGTCAGTTAGTACCGATATCAGGATAAGCAAACTTGGTTACTTCTTTTGCGGGCTGAGGGTTTTTTTCCATACTTTACAGAACCTGACATAAAGATTGAATTCTATAAAGAACGCAAACTATTTTCTTCTCAAACATAGATTGTAGACCAGACACAAGAAGTGAAGGCAACGGAGAATAAACTTGATCCAGACCAAAATCAAAGCCGATTAGACTATGGAAAACAAGAAGTAATGGAAGTAGCTGTGCAAGATTTTGATTAATCTTAAAACAGAAAAATGGACTATAAATACTTAACATGGAATATTAATAGGGGCAATGCTCCCTTAAAGTGGAAGAGCACATTTCATTACTTGAGGAAATTAAATATGGATGTAATTTGCCTACAAGAAACACACATTAAACTAGAAGACAGAAAATATTTGGTTAATAAAAGATTAGGAAAGTAATTCATCTTGGTGGGACTAAACAAGAGAAATAGATTTGCTTTATATGTAAAATCTCAGATTAAATCTAAGCTAGTAGTTTCAGATGAATATGGTAGATTTGTAGCAATAGAAGTGGACTTGAATGGGATAAAGACAATGTTAGTTGGAATATATGTATCAAATGAAAGCAAATTCAATTTTTTTTAGTATCTTATGGACCAATTAATATCTTTTACCTATGAAAATTGGTGTCTGCTCGGTCACCGGAATGTAGTAAAGTTGCCGACTCTAAACCGACTCCCTTTACATCAAATAAAGAAATAAAACCCTCACAAGGTAAACTACCACAAGTCTTTTTTGAGTTGATGGACAATTTAACATTTGTTGACTCATGGAGGTATAAAAATGGATTATCAAGAGAATATACCTTTTTCTCAGAAAGACATAAATCCTTTTCAAGAATAGATATGATATGAATTTCTAAGAACTTTACTAATGAAATCTCAAAAGTGCATATTATGCACTTTTTTGGATCATAAGCCACTCCTGATGATTAGAAGAAGGAACTCACAATTCAGATGGAGACTGAATGAGGCTATTCTACAGAAGGAGATCTTAAAAGACTGAAAAGAGAAACTGAATGAATATTTCAATAATTTGAGTAAAGGCACAGATTTAATGACTGTTTGGAAAGTGAGCAAAGCCTTTATGATAGGTTATTTCATCCAATACAATTGTTTAGAAAAGAGGACAACTCAAGAAAAGATGCAAAAGACATTGGGTGAACTTAAAAAGAAAGAATTTGACTTACAGAGGGCATGAATACACTCTAAAATTTCTCATCAAATTAAATTACTATGCTAACAACTATGTCAACTGGTCAGGAAGTGGGAATAAAATTGAACTATGCAAAACAAAGACATTTGAGTTTGCAAATAAACCAGGAAGATGGTTGGCATATAGATTGAGAAAAGAAAGAGAAAAGACGACGATTAGCAAAATCCAAGAAAGTAAGAAAATATTGACAGATGACGACTATTAAAAATTTATTCTATAATTTTTATTCAAATTTACACAAGAAAAAGGATGTGGATTTACAAAAAATATATTAATAACTTTTAAAACAACAACTACAGAAGCTTTCATGCAGAAAAAACAATTTATGAATGATCCCATAACTACTTTTGGAATATCAGATGCTATTAAAAAGATGAGACTGGGCAAGGCCCCAGGCCCAGATTTCAAGTCAATATTGCAAATGTTTTGAAGACCAACTGCTACAACCACTGAAAGAGGTAATGAATTTGATATTACAGGGATCTAAAATGCCTCAATTGTGGAGGGAAATTAATATTGTCCTGCTTTCAAAGGAATGTTATGATGCTATATTGATAAAGAACTATAGACCAATTTCCTTATTAAATAATTATTATAAACTCTTTATGGCAATATCGGGAGAGAGATTGAAGAAGATTCTGCAGAAGTTTATATATGAGGACCAATTTGGCTTTTTACCAAAAAGGCAATTGAGGGATAATGTCAGAATGGTCCTAAATGGTACTGAATACTTGCAATATCATACAGTCATGTGAAATAAAAAGTACACCCTCTTTGAGTTCTCTGGTTTTACATATCAGGACATAGTAAAAATCATCTGGTCCTTAGCAGTTCCTAAAAGTAGGAAAATACAACCGCAGATGAACAACAACACATAACATATTGCACCCTGTCATCATTTAT
>WNWU01012668.1:177120-182847 GCA_012654045.1 Ptyas mucosa
ACTGCACTAGTGAGGCCATACTTGGAATACTGTGTCCAATTCTGGTCACCAGGATACCAAAAAGATGCCGAGACCCTCGAAAGAGTGCAGAGAAGAGCAATAAAGATGATAAGGGTTCAAGAGGTTAAATCGTAAAATGAATGGCTAAGGGAACTAGGTATGTCTAGTCTAATGAAGAGAAGGATTAGGGGTGACATGATAGCTGTCTTTCAGAGTTGTGGGTGCTCCATCACTGGAGGTTTTCAAGAAACGATTGGAGAACTATTTGTCTGGGATGGTGTAAGGCAGGGGTGTCAAACTCAAGGCCCGCAGGCTGGATCTGGCCAGCGGGGTGCTTAGATCTGGCCTGCGGTGCCACCCTGGAAGCAGCAAAGGACCGGCCTGCAGTGCCTTTGCCAGCAGAAATGGAGCTTGGGGGAGGGGGGCGAGCTCCGTTTTTGCTAGCAGTGGGCTAGCAAAACAAACTAAAAGCTCCGTTTTTGTTGGCAGAGGGCTGCAGGAGGCCGTCATGGCTGAAAACGGGGCCCGGGGTTGCCCCTGAGCTCTGTTTTTACTGGCAGAGGGCTAAAAGCAAAACAAAAGAAAAGGAGAAATGTTTCCCCTTTTGCATTTGAGCATCCAAAAAGGGACAGGAAAGGAGAAAGGGAAAGATGGGAAGAGTGCAAGGAAGGAAAAATAAGGAAAGTGAGGAAGGAAGAAGAAAGAAATGAAAATGAAGAGGAAAGGAAAAAGAAGGGAAGGAAGGAAGGAAGGAAGGAAGGAAGGAAGGAAGGAAGGAGGGAGGGAGGGAAGGTCTGAGGGAAGTCCTGCCTTAGCACTTGGTCACCACAGGTGCCCCCGACACGAGTGATGTCGAGCTGGCCATGCCCACCCCAGCCACGCCCACCCCAGCCCCCCGAGGTCAAACACAACCCTGATGCGGCCCTCAATGAAATTGAGTTTGACACCCCTGGTTTAAGGCCTCTTGCCTTGGGCAGTGGGGTAGACTAGAAGACCTACAAGGTCCCTTTCAGCCCTGGCTGTATGCAATGACAAAAACCTTTACCTTCCTCGTTCATCTCTTTCAGAAAAAAAATCATCAGTCTGAGCTCTATGAGAAGCTGAGGCAAAAATATCATTGTCAGGTTAACAAGTGGTTATATGCCATGTTTTTCTGACCTGGAACCAAATTCTTTAGTAGTGACCATTTCTTTTTAATGTAATGCAGCAGTCTTGCACAGCTGTCCCAATCGCATATGTAACAACAGTACTTGATATATCTGAGCTGCATTCCAAGCAGCAGAGCCACTACTTTTAGATCTCCACAGTTATTCCAGTTGTACTTGGTGTATTGGATGTGCTTCAACAACGGTTCCATTTTTTCATGTTTCTTTCATGCATGCAACATAGTCAACAGGTACTGAAGGGTGTACATTTATTTATTTATTTATATTTCATACTTCTTAACTGCTAATCTCCCTTTCAGTTGTGTATCAAGACAGCCTTGACGTTTAGCATGAATCAGTAAAGAGATGCCATTCTAGTGGGTCATGCTCACAACCCAAAGCTGTGAACAAACCATCAATGTCAGTGCAGAAAACAAGGTTGTCAACCCGTGCAAAGAAATTCACTAAATCACCTTGGCAGCTTTGAAAGATAGAAATTTTCTTACCTGGTGATAGCAAACACCATCCTTACAGTCTTGAATTCAGTAGTTTCGCTTTTCGCTTTGACAAACTTAAGTCCCTGCCCAGGTCGTTTAATTCTGACTGTGTTATGAGATGAGGCTCACCAGACATACACAGTTCAAATCTACCCTAGCCCACTCTAATGAAGCCCCTCTGGAACTGAACAATCGCTTTCATAGCATCCTCCTGGAAGAAAATATGGAGACACCCACAAAAGAGCATTCATCGATAGTTTCTAAAAAAGAGGCACAACTCAGCATTCCGGCAACAGGAAGAAAAGTATCCCAGACTTCCCTAAGAAAAAAAAGGTGAATATTGGTCGTAGGAGATTCAATTCTTAGGGAAACAGAAACTATAGTCTGCAGACCAGGCAGTCAATCTAGGGAGCTATATTGCCTCCCTGGAGCAAAAATCAAAGATGTAACTGAGTATCTTACTGAAATAATCAACCCCACAGATTTCTTCTCCTACACGTGGGGACCAATGACACAACAATGAATCTGAAAACAATAACGAGATTGTGAACAGCTAGGGAAGAAAGTTAAAGAATTAGAAGCACAAGGGGTGTTTTCATCTATACTTCCAACAAAAGGCCAACATCCAATAAGGGAGCAAAGGATTTTAGAAATGAACCATTGGCTTAAAAACTGGTGTCGTCAACAGAACTTTGACTTCCTAGACCATGGTCTGCATTACCTACATGAAGGGCTACTGGCAAGGGATGGACTGCACCTCACAAGAACTGGAAATAATATATTTGGAAACCAACTGGCTCATCTTATCAAAAGGACTTTAAACTAAAATTGAGAGGAGAGGGGGGCCAATCTTCACAACCTTTAGAGCCTAATTCCAAGCAAAAACCACTAGATAACCAATCACATAAGAAGGTAGGGAGTAAAGAGAAAGAGAAAATTAAAGAAATGAAATAGAGAGTGATGGAAACAATGGAAATCACAGTTACAATGTAGGAGATATAAGAAACATAGCCAAGACCCATAAAGGACTCAAATGCCTATACAGTAATGCTCAAAGTTTAGGGAACAAACAGGGTGAACTTGAAGCATTAGTACATGAAGGCATGTATGATATAGTCAGGGGTGAAATGCTCCCAGCTTGGACCAGGCCAGCCGATCCATTAGCGATGATGGCTGGTAGTTCAGAGAACTGGTAGCGATGGCAGCTCGAGGCTCCGCCCACCCGCCCAGAAGTCATTACTTCCTGGTTAAAACCAGGAAGTAACCTGGTTTTTTGAGCCTCTGCGCATGCGCTGGGGCCAAGAGAGGCAGTGGTGGCGGCACTGCATGTGTAGCCCCAAGACATCCGCCCTCTCCCGGAGCACCACTGCCACCCCAGAACTTGCCTTCGCCTCTGCAGCCCACTGGTCTTGTGACCCAGGCCCAAGTAGGTAGTAATCGATGCAAACAGTTTGAAAACAAACAGACTTTATTAGAACAGCTGAGAATTAACTCATTCTCAGTGTAGTCCAAACTAAATCAAACAAAGTCTTCATAAAGTCTTATCACCAACCTTGGTATAATTAGGCAAACTACCAAAGGCTTCTCTTGGCAAAAGTTCAGAAGCAGAGGACGCCGAGCAAGATAAGAACCAAGTTTATCAACGTTGTTTTCTGACAAAAATCCCAAGAGCTGTTGCTGGTCTTTTAAGCCTTATGGGAGGGGCCAATCATCTCTTGGCCCTACTCCCAAGTCGTCCTCTTTGATTTAGCTGCTCTTGCCTTCTGGCAGCTCTTCTCATACGTGCAGTAGGAACAGGCTCCTCTTGTTCCTCTGCCTCTCTACTCTCAGCCTCTGAAGGCTCCGGAGTCCGCACCTCACTCCCAGATGGCCCTGGCCCCATCTCTGCCTCCGACGCAGAGCCCTCATCCGGGCCTTCCCCAGCCTCCAGGACTGGCCCATGTTCTTCCTCAGTCTCATTGCTGTCCAACTCCGCTGCCAGCTCTGCAGGCTGCTGGCGGACCACAACAACTGACCCCTCTTGCCCTTCTCTTTCTGGGTGCAGCGCTTCTGCTTGTTGGGCCACTTCCCCGCAGTGCTTCTGCTGGTGCCACCATGGAAGCCTCCCATGAGGAAAAAGAGGGAAAAAGTAAAGCGGCTGTCTGCGGAGCTGCCAGCTTCAGGAAGTGGCCCAACAGGCAGAAGTGACACGCCCAGAAAGAGACTCTGGTCTTGCCCTGGAGCCACCGCCCGCTCGCCGCCCGCTCGCCCTTCGCCTTGGGTTGGGGGCCGGGGCCCAGGGATGCAGCATTCCCTGAGGCCCCAGAGCTGCCGCCTGCTTTCTGCCTGCCTCAACCGGGTTGGGGAATGCACCATTCCCCGACTCCGGCCTTGCCCCGGAGCTGCCGCCCGCTCGCCACCCACTCGCCCTTCACCTTGGGTCGGGGGCCAGGGCTCAGGGACGTGCCATTCCCCGAGACCCCGGAGCCTCCACCTGCTTTCCGCCTGCCTCAACCGGGTTGGGGAATGCACCATTCCCTGACTCCGGCCTTGCCCCAGAGCCATCACCCGCTCTCCCTTCGCCATGCAGCGTGTCCTTACCTTTCTCCCACAGCTGGCTGCAAGGGAAGGCAAGCACCTGAAAGTTACCAGAGCCGCTCTCCTTGAATGTACCGCCGCCATCGCCATCCTGGTCCATGCAAGCGCACACCGTTTATTTCATTAATTCATCAGCGGCAGGTTGGGTGTGCGCTTGCGCAGTTTTCCTACCGGGTTCTGTGAGCGTGGCTTGGTGGTTGTGGGTCTTGTGACTGAGTGGGCGTGGCTGTGAGTGACATCATGTTGGCCACACCCACTCAGTCACAGGACACCCCCCCCACCAAGCCACACCCACAGAACCAGTAGGGAAAATTTTTAGATTTCACCCCTGGATATAGTTGCTGTTACTGAACCTTGGTGGGATGAAACTCATGACTGGAATGTACTGATGGAAGGATACAAACTATTCAAAAGTAACAGACCTAACAAAAGAGAAGGTGGAGTTGTGTTATATACAAAAGATGACTACATCTCTACAGAAATACACAAAACCAAGGATGAAAACCTTCTAGAATCCATATGGGTCTCGGCAACGCTAGGCTGCTGGAGCAAGCTTGCAGGAAAATACACTCACAGTCCGGTTGGGTGGAAAGTAATCCTGGTTTATTAGTGCTTGTCTCGGGTAGCTGCTACTCGCTGCCGGAATGCTAGACATGAAATAAGTTGGAGCTGAGCGCAGCTGCCGCTCAGCCCCTTTTAATCAGTCCGGTGCTGCTTGCTTCCAGCTGGCTGTCATTAGGACCCTGCTGAGAACCTGGTCGCAGGTGAATGATGTCACCGGCGCCACCCCATACGCCTGCCCCACGCGATCCCTCTATCCCCAGCACTGGTGCTTGGAGAGCCTTAACCGCACCATCTTTCCCCTTCACCAACACCCGTGCTCATCTCCCTCCTCGTCGCTCTTCTCCCCTTCTGTCATCTGGGTAGATGTTGGTCACTTTGCCAGCGAAAGGTGTCGAGGGACGCGGGACACTCGACAGGCGGCCCCCCCACCAGGCGTCAGCCTATGGATGAAAGAAAAATAGGTTAGTTGTCGGCTAGTGGGCCTCCAGGTTTTCGGGGATATGCCTTGTGAAACCTTCGTAACATTCTAGGGGCGTTAATATCCTCGACTTTTACCCAAGATGCTTCGGCATCTGGGTATCCCTTTCATTGAATTAGATATTTCAGCTTTCCTTTGTAATATCGGGAATCAAGGATCTTTTCGATTTCATATTGTTCACCAGTAATAGGACCAGGCCGTACATTATGATCTCGTACCCCTGGTACTAGTTTCAATAGGCTGGAATGAAACACGGGGTGTATCTTCCCTAAAAGGGGAGGTAGGTTTAAGGCCACTGTGACTGGGTTTATCACTCTTTGTATAGGAAATGGTCCGATATACTTTGGACCTAGTTTTTTGCTGGGTAGGCGTAACCGTAGGTACTTGGTAGAGAGGTACACCTCATCACCAACCCAAAATGTTAGAGATAAATGCCTTACCTGTCCCAGAGCTATGCCAGGCCCTG
>WNWU01012668.1:222542-235922 GCA_012654045.1 Ptyas mucosa
GTATTAGTATTAGTATTAGTATTAGTATTAGTATTAGTATTAGTATTTATTGGATTTTTATACCGCCCTTCTCCTTTCGGACTCAGGGCGGTGAACAGCCAAAAATAAAACATTTGTACACAAAAGTTAAAATAATTTTAAAATAATTAAATAAATTTTGGCCCATAATTTAAAACATTCAATTAAAATCAGTATCAATTTTAAAAACCAACGTAAAATCAGGCCAGCCCGGCTAACTGAAAGAATTAGGTTTAAAATCACTTGGATACTTTTAACCCATTCTTTTAGATTTTTCCTGCTCACACTCAGTGTTTTAAAACCAGGCGGTAAAATGCTGGCACTTGCAGGCATTGAGACAGAAAGCTGCTGCTGTCCATGGTGCTGCAAACTCCGGAACGGACAATACGGCATTGATATTGAAGCAGCCGGCTTAAAACATATTGGCCAGCTGTTAGGCGATTGCTCCTCCCCAGTGGGAGGGGCCGAAACACCGAACTGCGCAGGCGCACAACTCATTTCTTCCTGAATACCAAGTTGTAAAGGCCTCCTCTGTTGCTCCTCTGTAAAAGATCTCAGGCCTGCCCCTGGGACCTCAACCTCAGTTGTTACAGTCCCGGAAATGGTCCCAAGAGCTGGAGACGCCGCAGGAGAGCCTGTTACACTTGAAACAGATAAGGAGCAGATCGCAGTCATCAAGGGGGTGTCGAGGTGGGCCGCTGTCACACATTGGGTAAAAGGTGGCTGAAAAGTAGCTCCGAAAGCTGCTGTTAATATTCCGATTGCATTTGCGATCTCAAGTTTGGTAGGCAAACTTCTTGGACTTGTTACTGGGGCTGCTGTGACCGGATTGGTCGTCTGAGTGAGGGTCTGCCCGGCAAATGCCAGTGGCATCCCTGGCACGGCTGAAATTAGCGATGTCGCTGTTGTCGGGGGGGGGGGGGGGGCTAAACTTCCGGCTGGCAGATCATTCTGGGTCACGGCAGCGGTAGGCGCTGCCTGGTGGGTGACCTCAATCCCAGCATCCACACACCTTCGCAGATCATCAATAGTCGGTCGAACAATGGGTGGCGCCATGTTAATTTGCCCACCTTGAATTGAGGGTTGGCCGGGTGCCATATTGTTTGGCGGGAGGTTTAAAGCAGACAATCTATAGTCCTCTGCCCTCGACTCACAGTCAGTAAAAGGGGTTGCAGGATAGGATTGGGTACTTCTTACCAGTCCAGCACTATCCTGGGTTTCTCTCCTGTCCCTTGCCACTGTCGCCATGGCTGTAGACTGCAATAAGGCACTGATGTCAGCAACTGGATCCTTGCTTGTCACCGGCAAGCCAAACAATCGAAGTATCGCTGTCCTCATTTCATCCCTTCCTTCCAAATTTGCATTCGAGGCCAGAAGGGGCGTCCTTCTGGACTCTGCTTCTGCAGGTGGAGGGGATTCACTCACAGCTGTGAGCAATTCGAGAGCCAGGGGATTCATCTCTGAATTCATCGCCCCTCTGCTGTCCTGCTCTGTTGGTGCCTGGAGCACCTCAGCCGAAGTCGTCCTGGACTTGGATTCCATCGGTCTGCCTTGTAGCGCCTTGCTTCTGGTGGAGGCTCGAGTTTCAATTCTTTCCTTCTGCGTTGGCTTAATCGTGGGCATGCCTGTTTAGTACATTGTAATGTGAATGGGGTCTTAAACCATCCTCTGCTACCAATTGTTGTGGAGGTTTTGTAGACTGCAACCTTATCCACTTACAAATGCACCAAACAGACAAGCCAGAGGAGTTTAAAACAAACTGGTTTAATAAAACAAATAAAAACAAAGTCTACAAAAAGCATCAGTAGTCATCACCCTTTCAGCAATGTTCATTCAGCTCTTTTTGCAGTTGCTCCATGCGGTTGGAGTGCGGGTCTTCCTTCCTCAGAAGGAGGCTAAGTGACTTCAGCTCTTATCCCTGACCCGGGAAGGCAGCAAGTAGTAAGGAAGGTAAGGGAGTCAGTGAGGTTTCCTGCTGGAGAGCAGTTCCTTATATACTGAGTGAGTGTCAGTTACAAAGCCCAGGAAACTCTGAGTTAATAGCTGTGCGCTGATTGGCCCATTCAAACATTCAAACCAAAAGCCAATCAAAGCCAATCAATAGGCACAGCAAACCATGAGAGAAGTTTTCTCTCACAATAATCAGTAATAAACTTTAGTTATTTGCAAAACAGAATAGCTTTTTCTTGGAATGTTCTATTTCTCCTCGGAAATGAGCCAATCCAACCATTCCTTGGATATATGTTTCTGGAAGTGTATCTTCTGGAATGAGAAATGGTTTATAGAACGTTTGTTTTAGAACCAAATGGTGTCTGGAACACCACGAGTCACTTCCTGATCTAAAAGAAAGGCTTCTGGAAACAAATCTCCCCAGAATATTCAGAGTGGGCAATTCTGGGGAAAACACTGAATTTCTGAGAACAAACCATTCTATTCTGCACACCCCTAAAACATTTGTTCATTTTATAAACTCCAGAAACAGATGCTTACAGATTCAATCATGCCATTTAAATAGTATGGCCCGGAAAGTATGTGCATATTTTAAGGAGTATTAAGACAAGTGTTAATTTGCCCTCTGTAGATCATTATGGCATGACTGAAGGCAAGGCCTGACCTGAAGCAAGAATTAATCTGCATAGTGCATGATTGATTCAACATAATTTCCAGGAAACAGACCAGTCACACTGCTGCATACGCCTTCATACCAACCATCATCATTTTTCTTTATCACATAAATGATTACACCTTCCATGAATGACAGCTCATCATCCTTGTCCTTTGTGTAGTCATATATGGCAACAACTAGGAAAATGGAAAGAGAGGCATCAATGAGTTTTGTTGTAAATTGTTTTAAAACCACTTCAAGAGCTTTCTTGTCAAATCAGGGTTTTTTTTTCAGATTTTTATCTCTTTTTTCATATACAACTCAAGGTGGCAAACGTACCAATACTCCCTCCTCCTTTTCTTTTCCCCACAACCACCCTGTGAGGTGGGTTGGGCTGAGAGTGTGACTGGCCCAGTCACCCAGCTGGCTTTCATGCCTAACACAGGACTAGAACTTGCAGTATTTTAGTTTCTAGGACGGCACCTTAACCTCTAGAGCAGGGGTCCTCAAACTTTCTGAACAGGGGGCCACTTCACAATCCCTCAGACTGTTGGGGGGCCAGACTGGGTGGGTGGATGTGGCTAGGTGGTTATGTGACTGGGTGGGTGTGGCTAGGTGGGCGTGGGTGGGTGGTCATGTGACTGGGTGGGTGTGGCTGGGTGGGCGTGGCCAATTTAGCAGTCCATTAAATAATACACACAAATTAAACTTTAATTTGTTTTCCTCCTGGGGGTGTTTTATTTGCTTTTGATTGGCTTTTCTTTTTACTAGATCATTTTTTGTTTACGAGTCTAGTGGTCCACTTCAGAAAACTCAGTTTTGCAGCAATTCTTCTCAGTCCCAAGGAGGTTACAATCAACAAGTCTCTCTCTCTCTCATCTCTCTCTCCGTAAAGAAAAGTGTGCTAGAAGAGCAAAGGGGGGTGGGGAAGTGAAACCTTGCTGAATTCCATGCCATGCCATGTCATTCTCCCTCTCTCTCTCATCTCTCTCTCAGGAAAGAAAAGTGTGCTAGAAGAGCAAAGGGGGGTGGGGAAGAGAAACCTTGCTGAATTCCATTCCATTCCATTCCATCCTATTCCCATTCACATTCCATCCTATTGCTATTGCAATTGCTATACCATCCCATCCCTATTCCCGTTCCATTCTCTCCTATTTCCATTCCATTCCATTCTATTCTATTCGCATTGTGGCAGACTCAATCCACTTTTGGGATATCACTGGCCGCCCCGGAGCTTCCTCCGCATGTGCCGAATGCATGCAACAGGTTCAGGAAAGGGCTTCCCACGTCTGGCAAGCAGGTTCAGACCGGGCAGGCATCACTCAGAGCAGATCTGGTGAGGAAGCCCCAAGGTGGGGGCTCAGCAGCACTGATCCACCGGCCAGCCAGCCCTTCCTGCCTCCCTCTCCAGGGGTGGAGACGGCCATCCTCCTATGGAGGGCAGGCAGCCTTGCCGGCCACCGCCCCATAACTGCCAAGCGCCGAGTGGGAGAAGGGTGGGCAGCCAAGCGGCGGCAGCAGGAAGGGAAGAAGGTAGTGGGGGTGGCTGTTGCAGTGCCCGCTCCCTATCTTGCTTGCATCTCACCAGCCCTGCTTCGCCAACAGGTGCCTGCCGGCTTGCAGGAGCCTCTTTCGGGCCAGCTGCTTGCCCTCTTGGAGCATGCTGGTTGATCCCCGCCCCAAGTCTGGGGATGGAGGAAGCCCGAATTAAGAAGCAGAGGCAGAGGGACATCACAGCCACCCAACGCACGAGTCCCTGCGGCAGCCATTGGACCCAGCCGACGGTGGGGCCGGGAGGCGCCTCTCCCGGGATGCTGAACCATGCTTGGCTCCCAGTGTTGCCTCACTCACTCAGCCCTCCCACCATGTGGCTGTCAGAGGGAAGGGAAGGGAAGGGAAGGGAAGGGAAGGGAAGGGAAGGGAGGAAGGAAGGAAGGAAGGAAGGAAGGAAGGAAGGAAGGAAGGAAGGAAGGAAGGAAGGAAGGAAGGAGAGGCTCGTTCAGAGCAGCTGACACGATTGGGCCTGGGAGCAAATAGTGGCTGCCTTGTAGGGCAGGAGAGCTACCGGCCAAGGAAAGAGATCAAAGATTTGCCACTGTTGCTCTGCCGAGGGGCAAAAGCCAAGGGGTCCCAACAGAGAGGTTGTACCTGCCGCGTAATTATGCATTTATTCCAAGAGTCATGCTTAGTGCCATGATGGCGCTCTTCCCTGAGGGCCACCCACTCGCCCTCCCCTCCGCCTCAGACCCCGCATCCAGCCCAGGACTGGGGGATGTGCCACTTCCATGCAAGTCTGGCCGCCAGGGGAGAGCACCGCTCTGGGACTCTACATGCTCTCGGGCCTCCCACCCCTCTCTGCTTCTGCTCTGCTTCGCCCTGGACGAATGGAAAGTGTGCAGGTACCTGGCACTAAGTGCAACTCTTGGAAACAATGTGTAATTATGCGGCAGGCGCAGCCTCTCCCATTGGGACCCTTCAGCTTCCCCCCCCTGGCGGAGCGACGGTGGACTGTAGTCCCTGGTAAGTCTTCAAGCTCTTTCCTTGGTGAAAGGCGTGTCCCTTTTTTAGCTGGCAGAGTGCTTCTGGGGGTGGGGGAGGGCAAAAATGGGTCCCTCGGAGGACTCCTGGGCCCGTTTTTGCCTCCCCCACCCCCAGAAGCACTCTGTCGGCCTTACCTTCCAGTTCAAGCCCGCAGGGCTTGCTAAGGTAAGTCTTGCGCTCGGCTGAAGGGTGGGGGCCAGCGGGTGGGCAGGGTGAGGTGGGCAGGGCGGGGCAGCTGCTGGGTCCCCGCAGGCTGGATTAATGGCTTGGGCGGGCTGGATTCAGCCTGCGGGCCGTAGTTTGAGGACCCTTGCTCTACAGCAATTTTATCTTTTTTTAAAAAAATCAAGTTTTATTGGTTTTTTTCACCCCCACATTCACCCACATCTTTTTTGAACAGAGTATTGGCCATATCTTATCTTATACAATTTATCAAATTCAAATACATTTTACTCAATTACAATTTTTGCCACAATTTTCTTTTTTCCCTTTTTTTAATCATATCTCAATATTTCTTTGCTTACTTATATAAACAACATCTTCATTCACCCTCAAATTCTAATTTTCCTGCTTATTCATATTTATTCTCTTTTATTTTTTAACCATTCATTCTTTACCTTAGTATATTTATATATGTTCGGGGTTGCCTTTCTTCCATTTCATCTTTTTTGTTGTACAGCAATCTTTCTTCTCAATCCTGCCATCTCCCTCTCTTCTTTCCTTCTTACTTTCTTTTTCCCTCCTCTCCTACTCCTATTTCCTCTTCCTTTCTCCTTCTCCTCCTTTCTTCCTCCCTGTCTAGCCCTCTCTCTTACTCTGATTTCCCTCTCTTCCATCCCTCTCTCTTCTCCCCTTCTCTTCCATCACTCTACTCTCTACTCCTCTTTCATCTCTCTCTATTGCTGTATTCATTTTCAATTTAATATTTTCCACTATGGTGTCCAGGCAACCCCAATCTTTCTCATTTATTAAAAATATTACTCGAAATTCCCCTCCACTTTTTAATTATTAACAAATATTTCAACTTATTGCATTTTTTCCTTGAAACCTTTGTTAAAATAATCTTCCAACCCTTGCTTTTTTCCCTTTAACAATATATTTCTTCCGTTTTACTTCTTACAAGTCTGTCATTTACATCATTTACTAACATTTCATTTTCATTCAATTTTACATTTCAATTTCAATTCCCATCTTAATTTCAATTAATTCTTTTGTTGCTTTTATTTCTCTCCACTTAGTGCTTCCTCCAACATCAAAAACAGTTCATTTTTTTTCACATTTCATCTACTGATCTATTTTACATTAAACAGTATTTTCACATATAATTTCTACAACTAACATCCTTCTCTTTATTAGCATATTAATATTTTCACTGACTCTTAACCATTTTCTTTTAAACTCTCCACAATCCCATTTCTTGATGCTTTCCTCCCTTTCTCCCATTCCCTTACCTTCTTCCTCTTCCTTTTCTTATATCTCCCTTTCTGCCTCTTTTCTTTAATTTTCACTCTGTTAATTTTCCCTCTCAATATTTCCCCATTTATTTCTCTTCTTTTCAGTTTTGAGATTCTCTCTTATCCATTTTTATTCAATCACTGTTAATCCCAGTGTAATCATCTTTATCTTTATTTTCATTTATTTCCTTTTCAATATTTTCTCCTTGTTTCTCTTGTTTCTTTTGCTTCTCATTCATCTTTTCTCTTTCTTTTTTCTTGCATTCTAACCAATCCTCTGCTTCCTTATTTCCCTTAAATGCTTCTCTTATTTTTTCAAACATCTCCCTTAATATCTCACATTCATCCTCCCAATTCTTCATATTGTCACTTTAGAAGGCTAGAATTTTCCAATTTATTATTTTCATTTTCTTATACTTCTAGTTTCAAAGTCCATGCGATATCTCCTTTTTCTTTCCAGATAGTGTCCAGTTCAAATGCTCACTTGAGCCATCACAATCTCAGTTCTTGTCCTCTCTGTTTCTCTTAATCTTTTCAGCTGTATACTCCTACGGCTCTTTCCCACGATCTCTCCTTCAGCAGATGTCTCTCTTCAATTCACAACTCTTTTGGCAACAAAGTATCTATTTTGTAACGTCCGTTTCCTCTCTCCCGAGTTAAATCTTTTTATTGTTTCAAAAAATGTTCCTCTGTCTCCTTTTCCCTTGTCTTGTTTTTATTTCTTTCAAAATCCAATTTTAAATCCAGGTGGAAGATTCCTTTTAGGGCTTTCGTTTTAACTTTAAAGTTCCTCTTTTTCCCCCCCCTCCGCTTAAATTCCCAAGTGCAAATTACCCGCTAATTGCTCATTGGGACTTCTTTCAAGCTTTTAAAAGTTTTTTCTTCTTACCTGTGAGTTGGCCAATCACTCATCCAGTAACAATTCTCTGTTCAATCACCACTCCTGCACTTCCTCTTTCTGATCAAGGCCGCTCCAGCTTTTGACAGCTCCATGGCTGTCTTCCTTTGCCGATGGGTCGAAGACTAATGCCGGCACTTCAGGGAACTTGCTCTTTCCCTATCTGTGCCAGCCTGCGACTTCTTTCTTCACTGTCCCTACAAGACAGCTATGATCCCTAGGGATTCCCAAAATTGACTGGGATATCGGTGTTTTTCTGGAGCTCCAGAATCCACACCGTATCGCCTGATGCCGGCCACGCCCTCTCCGCAATTTTATTTTGTGGGCACAAATTAAGTAGATGTGAGACAGCTGCAGATAGTACCATACTGGGCAGTTGAAATGTCTACTTCTGCATTCTAGTAATAAAGCTCATGCTCTGCAGGCATGGTATCCCAAATCTAATCTTTAGCTTTTCAAATAAATAAAGTCCTCAAGAAATGGCTGGATCAAACATCCAAGGTCTTATGGTGATTTCTGTATTCTGGACACTTGGTATTTAACCAGGTAAACTAAGTGGGTAAAAGGAAGTTCCATGCTTCCCCCCAAATTTATCACTGTGCAAGAAATAAAGCCCAACTATGACCACCACCAAATTTGGCATGCTACCAATTCAATTCTCTCCTTGTTACAGGTATGCAATCCCTTAAATGCTGGGACAGATGAACTTTATTTACCTCAAATCACAACTGCTGTTCTGTCAAAGCTGCCTACAGCTGCAAAATGCAAGTGATCAATGTATAATTTCTTTTTAAAAATAAAAATTTGTTATAAGAACAGAGCAGACGTATTGCTTCCATTACAGGCCAATTCAGAAGTAGTATACCTTAACTACTGGTATAATATTATTTGGGACTCCAGAAAAGAAGTGGCAAAAACAAGGTAATTCTAATTTGGAGGGTCCTATTGGTAAATTTTCAGTTGTGAATTATGCTGAGAGTAGTTGGGCTAACTGCACTAAGCTATGCATTTTTAAAAACATGGTTTAACAAGTCACAAAGTCTGTATTCACGCATTCTGCTAAACAAGCCTTCCCATCCAGCTACACTCTCAATGTATTGGGGCTACAATTCCCAGACCCACCCAGGCAGAGGAATTTTGAGAATTGCAGTCCCATCACAGAGGGTACCATTAATGTAGATGATGCGGATTCAGCTGGATGAGCACTGAAAGGCCCTCTTTATTCACATTATTGTAAGAAAGAAAGTGTGCTTGATTGAGAGAAACATGCTGGTTGGAAAGTATATTAAAGGCAATTAAACCCCATTATTGGTAATATATCTTCTGAGGAGGCCTAGCTGTCACGGAAGGACAACCATATAGAGAATGTCTGAAAAGCCTCACTGTCATCCACACAAAGAAATGTATGGGGCAAAGGGTTAATTATTACCTAAGGACAGCAGTAAAAACTCCATTAGTACTTACAGAACTTAGGAAAGTGGTCCAGCTGAAAATAATCTTATAAACTAGAAACTAATGGTTTAGTAATGAAGAAGTGTCCGTTATTTTATAACAAATGTATGGAACAACTATATGAGGTCATGTATTTGATACCAAATGTAATTTTACCATATATGGAAAATGTATTAGATCACCAACTCCTTTGTCTTGAAAACATATATAAACAGTTGTGTCAAAGCTCTTGGTTGTTCAGACTTTCAGGTATGAATCTACTCTGAACCTGCGCAACAATAAACTGGCTCTGGTTGACACGGAATGTTGTTTGGTCCCATCATTCCATAACACCATACTGGGAAGGCTATGCTGAACTGAAAATAGACCATTTTATGACTTAATACACAGCAGCTACCAACAGATTGTATTGTAGGGACATAATAATAGAATAGGTAGAATGAAGGAACATAATAATAACTTGCTATTTCATTTTTGTAAGAATTGCTTTGCTCCTGTAAGAATTCCTGTATCTTGTTTTCGTGTATAACCTGGTGCCTGGAACGGAATATGTTATAGTTTGGCAGGGTTACACAGGGCAAATACCTCTGTTACTAGCACCCAGCCCCCCTGTTGCTAAGCACTCAGCCCCCCTGTTCCTTGCTGCACAGCCAATGCAGGGCTACAAGGAAGGCATGAGCCAGAAGGCCAGAATTGGGTATTCTGAAGGTATAAAAGCAGGCCATACATTCCCCAAGGTGTGACTATTCCTCACATGCATTGTATCCATATGTTCTGGATATACAGGTGAAACTCGAAAAATTAGACTATCGTGCAAAAGTTCATTTATTTCAGTAATGCAACTTAAAAGGTGAAACTAATATATGAGATAGACTCATTACATGCAAAGCGAGATAGTTCAAGCAAGATAGTTCAAGATTTGTCATAATTTTGATGATTATGGCTTACAGCTCAGGAAAACCCCAAATTCACAATCTCAGAAAATTAGAATATTACATGAAATCAATAAAACAAGGATTGTACATAGAACAATATCGGACCTCTGAAAAGTATAAGCATGCATATGTACTCAGTACTTGGTTTGGGCCCCTTTTGCATCAATTACTGCCTCAATGCGGTGTGGCATGGATGCTATCAGCCTGTGGCACTGCTGAGGTGTTATGGAAGACCAGGATGCTTCAATAGCGGCATTCAGCTCTTCCGCATTGTTCGGTCTCATGTCTCTCATCTTTCTGTTGGCAATGCCCCATAGATTCTCTATGGGGTTCAGGTCAGGCAGGTTTGCTGGCCAATCAAGCACAGTAATCCCATGGTCATTCAACCGGGTTTTGGTACTTTTGGCAGTGTGGGCAGGTGCCAAGTCCTGCTGGAAAATGAAGTCAGCATCCCCATAAAGCTCCTCTGCGGAAGGAAGCATGAAGTGCTCCAAAATCTCCTGGTAGACGGCTGCCTTGTCCCTGGACTTAATGAAGCACAGTGGACCAACACCAGCAGATGACATGGCTCCCCAAATCAACACAGACTGTGGAAACTTCACACTGGACTTCAAGCATCTTGCAGTGTGTGCCTCTCCATTCTTCCTCCAGACTCTGGGTCCTTGGTTTCCAAAGGAGATGCAAAAGTTGCTCTCATCAGAAAAGAGGACTTTGGACCACTGAGCAACAGACCAGTTCTTTTTGTTTTTAGCCCAGGTAAGACGCTTCTGACGTTTGTTGTTCAGGAGCGGCTTGACAAGAGGAATACGACATTTGAAGCCTATGTCCAGGATCCATCTGTGTGTGGTGGCTCTTGATGCACTGACTCCAGCCTCAGTCCACTCCTTGTGAAAGTCCCCAACACTTTTGAATGGCCTTTTCCTGACAATCCTCTCCAGGCTGCAGTCATCCCTGCTGCTTGTGCACCTTTTTCTTCCACACTTTTCCCTTCCACATAACTTTCTATTAATGTGCTTTGATACAGCACTTTGGGAACATCCAACTTCTTTTGCAATTACCTTTTGAGGCTTTCCCTCCTTATGGAGGATGTCAATGATGGTTTTCTGCACAACTGTCAGGTCAGCAGTCTTTCCCATGATTGCGATTCCTACTGAACCAGACTGAGAGACCATTTAAAGGCTCAGGAACCCTTTGCAGGTGTTATGGCTTAATTAGCTGATTAGAGTGGGGCACTTTGAGCCTAGAATATTGAACCTTTTCACAATATTCTAATTTTCTGAGATTGTGAATTTGGGGCTTTCATGAGCTGTAAGCCATAATCATCAAAATTATGACAAATCAAGGCTTGAACTCTCTCGCTTTGCATGTAATAAGTCTATCTCATATATTAGTTTCACCTTTTAAGTTGCATTACTGAAATAAATGAACTTTTGCATGATATTCTAATTTTTCAAGTTTCACCTGTAGCTTCACCCAGTATTTTGTTTTTGGCCAGAAATAAAATCTGCTTCATTTTGCAAGCCTCGTCTCGATCACACTCTCTTTGGCATCTCAGTGGCTTGGGGAAACTTCTGGGACCTTACATTTATGGCTCCCTGAACATGGATGTGGGGGTTTGAAGGCATTGTTCCTTCAAGGTGGCTGCATTCAGCACCTCACGAGCAGGGCTGCTTTCAGGCTCAGTGGCCTTCACTATGGGAGACGGAAGAAACCAGCTGTGACCAGTAGTGAAGTCAAGAGCGCTCCCAGCAAATTTGACCTGGTGACGTCGACCTGGTCATTTGCTGGCAGACTCTGATTCTGTCTGCCATGAATGCCTAACCAAAGAGGCTTGCACTGTTTGTGTGTGTGTGTGTGTGTAACTGAGCTCTTCTGGGTGAGTAGAATTTTTTTGGGGGGAAGGGGAGGGAAGTGTTGCCTTGTGTGTGTGAGTGACTGAGATGTGGGAATTACCTACTAGATGTTTGCCTACACTTTGAAAGGAGTGTGACTGTTGGAATAAGAATTTTTAGATTCGGGGAGGGTTCTGACCAAACTTCGAACCGGCAGAGGAGGTCCAGGAAATCCCTTAGGGAAAAAAGGGAAAGTTTTGGTTAGACTTTGAACTGAGGGAAAGGTCCGGGAAATCCCCTCAGGAGAAAGAGAAAGTCTAGTCAGGCTTCGAGCTAATGGAAAGAAATCCCCTGGGAAAAAATGGGCAACCATACTGGTAGCCTGTTTGGAACAAATAACCTAGTAAAAAGAATAGGGCCATGTTCTCCATTCGGCTGCATGTTAGCCCACTGGCACACGTTAAAAACATGTTGTGAAAAAGAAAGAAAAAAGGGGAAAAAAGAGTATAAAAATAAACAAATGTTGTGGAAGTAAAAGTTGCTTTAAAATGTCTTTTAAAAAGAAAATTACAGTATTTTTCGGTGTATAAGATGCACCTTTTTACCCCCCCAAAGGGGGTGAAAATCTGGGTGTGTCTTATACGCCGAATGTAGCCCCACCCACCCATTTGCCCCCACCCTTTGGCCATTTTCGGGCTTTAAACCACTTTCAGGCGGCAGGGAACCGAAGAGAAAAGGCGCCTGCCTGTTGTGGGCTGGCAAAGGCCTTCAGGTTGAGCCCCAATGCAGACCGGCCCCCGGCCCCAACCCCTCCAGTGCTCAGCCGGGCTTTGCTTCGGCACAGGCCAGGCTCCCTGGGTGCCTTTGGGCAACGCAGAGCTCACCTTTGGCCTTGGAGCCGCGGCCTCAGCAGCTCGAGCAAGCCGAGGAGCCAGCTGGGTTGAGGATCCGGGGGAGGACAGCTCTTGGGCCCTGCCAGGACACTTTTTTCCTGGCAGTGGCGCCCCGCAAGGCCCCGGGCGGAGCCGCCCCGCCCCGCCCTGCCTCGCCTTGAAGGAGCACTGCCTGCCCGCTGCACCAAGAGCAGAGCACCCAGCATGCGGAAGGCAGCCTGGACTGAGAGCCCCAGGTAGGGCAGGGCAGAGGGCGGCCTCCAGTCCGGGCACGCGTCGCCCAGCGCTGCCACTCCCGAAGAGCCCAGGAGCTCGGTTCGGCGCTGCCCGCCCGGCCCAGGGGAGCCCTCTCGGCAGGGCACTTGCCTTCCTGGTGGGCGGCAGGAGGGCCGGCCAGCCGGCGGGGAGAGCTGCCCGAGGTCGGGCCGGATCCGCTCGGCGCCTCTGTCACTGCGAAGGACCCACCGTGCAGGGGTCCCGGCTTCCTGGGGGCGGCCGTGCAGGTGCGGAGCCGGGCGGGGGGATTGATTGATGCAAGAGCTGCACGTCCCCTCACCCGAGGAGCAGAGATGCCCCCCTCGGTGCCTGGGATGGGGGGGCAGCAGGGCCCAGGAACTTCTCCGTAAAGCGCCCGCTAAACTTTCTGCAAAAAGCCAGGGGGGGGGCAAACTCTGCCCTGCCTCCCTGAGACTTTCGGGCTTGGCGGCAGGACCGGTCTGGCCTGCGAGATGTTCTCTCGATTCTCCCCCCCC
>WNWU01012672.1:0-13761 GCA_012654045.1 Ptyas mucosa
CTGAGAAAACCACAAAATCTTTTCAGGAGACCAGGGAGACTACAGAATTTCCAGTCCTAGTCAGCTCTATAACCCCCCCCCTAAAAAAACCCCAAACAAACAAACAAACCACATTGTGCACCTTGATGCTGCTGATAGAAAAAGATTATTGGTTAAATAGACAAACTGTTCATCATTTTACAACATTCTGAGGTAGTGAAGAAATTACTTTGGGGAAAACCTGCCTCCATTCTAGAGGTCCCCTAGTATGATTTCCTTGTGGGCTCCGCAGTCTGCCATGAAGCCCCCTTCCAATGATCTCTAAATTTATTTGCACTTTTGGTTGTTTTTATTCAGTTACTAAATTGTACTTTTTTTGATCCCATGGATTATGGCATACCACACCAGTCCCTGCTGTTTTCTATTGTTATCCGAAATTTGCCGAAATCCTTGTTCATGGCGTCAAAAACAATAGCTAACCATCTCATACTCTGCTGACCCTTTCTCCTTTTGCCTTCAACCGTTCCTGGCATAAAGGTCTTTCCCAATGAGTCCTCTCTCCTCATCTTTATTTGCATATGAGTAGCAATGTCCACAAACAGAATCAAAATTATCAAGATGATGGATAGAGCAGATGGTGAACTCTTTTATATATGTTCTGATAACATGTTCAGAGGAAGCAGAAGACAATAATCTCTCTGTCATTTTACCAATTTTGACATCCATCTGCTCCTGAACCCAGAATCTTATTTCATCTCCTTGTAAATTACCATCATATACAACCAGTTCCTTTACATTCAGATTCTTCTTATTTCTGCTGAGAAACAGATTTTAAGCATTTCCTAATGACACCACAACTTTCTAGGTTATGCTTTTTTTGCAGATCTTGGGCCAAACTATGGAAATTTAATCCAACATATCTGGAGGGTACCAGATTTTTGGGGGGTGGATTTAAAACCTTTGATACAACAGCAAGACACATACTGTAACCTGAATAAGCACTGACCTTTTTATAGCAATACCTGGATTTTGACTCAATTTAATGAAACGTTATTACTTGTTTGTTCTCGGCATTGAATGTTTGGTGAGAAAAAGAATCTAATGAGGAAGTTGATCATCTTGAATACATTTCTGAGAAAATCCTCTTGTATGAAGAAAAAAACCCACAGCAGTTGCCAAGTCGCATATTCTATTCCTAATGGTTATGTAGACATTGGAAGCTGAGGACCTCTGACGTACCTTTGTAGAGCATATAAAAACATGGTACCCTCCAGGGCTATCAAGTGCATTTAGAGAGAAAATGGCCTCAATTACAGCTTTCCTTTTGTTCTGCACTCTTTTTCAGTTGCTCATTGCAACAGGTAAGGGAAATACATCAAATATTTTGGGTTGATTATTTCACCTAGGACAGTATATCACTAATCTCTACTTTAAAAGACTGATTTTCAGGGGTTATTAACTTAGAAAATTTATATGCTGTTTGGATCAATTGCACGGCTTGTTTCCTAATTCCAAATCAAGGAAATGAATGAATGCTTAGGAAGGAGTTTCTTCAGTTCTGATCTTGTCTTCTTTTACAATTTTAGACACACGTCCCTGCGTCTTTCCATTTATTTACCATGGGAAAACCTATTATTCTTGCACCAAAGACCGTAGCTGGAAGGGCCCATGGTGTGCCACAACTGCAAACTATGATACATCTCCTCAATGGAAATATTGTGTCGATAAAGGTTTGATACATTTACATTTCTGGGATATATTATTCAGGAGAGTTAGGAGAAATAACAACTGTCCTGAAATAGTTAACTGATTCCCATAATAAAGTTTAGGCGACTAGACTTAGTATAGAATTAAGACAGGCATTGCAGAGTGTTTATGTGCACTCACCTTTAGTGAGCTTCATAAACTATATATTATAATCAGTGGTGAAATGCTCCAAAGTCTGCTACTGGTTTGCTGCATGTGTGCATCCATGGTGCTCACCAAACACGTGCTTTGTGTGCATGCGCACTGCAGGTACTACAGTGCAGCACTGAAAAAGGAGGCTTAAGAAGCCTTTTTTAATGTAAGTAGAACAGCGGGGGGGGGGAACACAGCTGTGCCGCACAATTTAGATTCGCTAGAAAGCAGGATTTCCTGATTTTTTACTATTGGTAAAAAATTTTTTTTTACTACTGGTTCACCCGAACTGGTAGCTTTTCAGCCCTGATTACTGATAAAACTACTAAAAGTTTTTTTCATGGTGCCTTCCTAGCATTTACAGTCAGCACCCTAAAATGACATATACTGGGGTTCAGTGTACATTGAATGCATTGGCCTTTTATCTTTCTGGAAAGAAGGAATGTGTCTTACTGATACGAAATTAAAATATGAAGTTATGTGACATAAAATATTGCTAAGACAGTTTATATGTTTTAATATTTTCTCTTGTGTTTAGAATATGGAGGTAATTCCCATGGACAACCTTGTGTATTCCCGTTTAAGTACAAAGGCTATACATTTTACTCTTGCATCAATAATAAAGAGGGAAGATTCTGGTGTGCAACCACCAGGAATTATGACAAGGATAAGCAATGGAGCTACTGCGCTGATACCAGTAAGATGTGTGATGTTAGCTTATTTGTTATTATTGGCATGGCTAAGCTACCTGTACCCAAAGGAAAATAAGGAGACTTTTTAAGTCATAAGAAAAAGCAGAAACAAAATTTCAGCAAGATGTAGAAATAAGGAAAGTTTTTAGGAAGGGAGGAAGAATGTTGTTTAGAGGCAGAGTGTATAATCAAACTCTGGGATCCTTTCAATCTTGGGAAGTAGGTTCAATAGAATCATAGCAGCTGATAATGTTCAATGTAAAAGGCCAGTAATGTTGAGTTACAGTAGTGGCCAAAATTATGGAAACCTTTTGGGAAAAGTGTATTTTTGAGGTTTAATGGCTAATAACACCCCTTTTTTTGGAGTAGTACCGTAAAATTATATATCAATGGAGAGATAATTTAATCAAGAATGTAATGCTTTTCAATCTTTGTTTGAGAGATAAAAGTGACTTTTTCTGTGGACTTCAGGCCAAATTCCTGCAGTCTGTGCCGAACAGTCCTTGCGCTCAACTTCACATTGCATTACACCATTTCATCTTGTATAAACCCAGATGATTTTCTTCAGTCATGTAGGCACAGTCTCTTAATTCTTCTATCATCACTTGCTGTTGTGAACCTTTCCCTGCCTTTACCAGTGTGGTTTTGTAGTGACTGAGTCTCCTTACACCTCTTCAAAAACTTAAAAATGCCACCTTTAAGTTCCCCCCCAATTTTTCTTCTAATTTCTTTATAACTGTAGCCTTGTTCACTTAATAATACTATTTTATATTGCTTTCTGGGCAACCAGTCAACTCTTTGAATCATTACTTTAATTTTCTTACGTTTTACAAGCTCACTAAATGAAAGAACACAAAAAACCCCAACTAATTTATAGCATAACACACTGACAAATGCCCTCCTCTCAGCTTCAATACATGACATCAATAACTGAATAATATTGTGATCTGATTGGCTCATTGCCAAAACAAGATGACACCTGATTGGCTTTCTAAACACTCATGCTCATTGGCTACAGTCAGATGAAGGAAAGCTACCTGATATCAGCCTAAGCAAGTTGTGCTTCCTTTTTCTAGTTATTTGGCTATAACTTTTCATAGAAAAGAGATAATTGAACAAAACTGTGTTGCATTACATTCATGATTAAATTATCTTTCCATTGATATATAATTTTACAGTACTACTCCAAACTAAGTGGTGTTATTAACCGCCAAACCTCAAAAATACACTTCTCCCAAAAAGTTTCCGCAATTTTTGCCACTACTATATATTAGTGTCTGAGACCTGGGATTAAGAAATAGGTCCATAGATCAATGGGCCAGGGAAAAAAAGGGGGGGAGAAGAGAGAGAAAGATATCACCTAGTTGTATATTCTCATGTTCTCCTCAGATTGATCAAAAAAGTTCTGGACACAATAGCTATAAAAAGAAAACAGCTCAAGAACATTAGCAAAATCACTTGACAATGGAACAAAACAATTATGAGAATAATTTATATTTTGAGATATTTTAGGAGAATTAATGTAGATTCAAATCAATTAACCCAGCATCTGTATCAATGTAGCAATTCCTACTGCTCTGTAGCCTAAGAAAGCAGAGAGAATGCAGGCTTTCTGTAAATGGGTCATTACTGACAGGAGCATATCAGAACTAGCAATAGGAAAAGCTCTTAAATAAAGAAATGCTGTTTCTTTTTTACTTTGAAAACTGCTGAGCTGTATCTATGTATATTAAAAAATTGACCATTTACCATTCTTTCTAGGACTAGGTTCATATAAACCAGCGTTGCTTGTCAGACAATAGGTGTAATTCCTCAGGTAAGAAAAAAAACAAACAAGGAAGAAGGAAATGCTTTAGTGGCTCAGTTTGGGTGGCTATGGAAGTTTCTCAGATGCTAATAGATTGTTTTCATATGAGTAGATATACTTTATTACAATCTTTGTAATATTGTCCCTCCAATTCTTCCTTGTGTAAGATGGGCAAGTGCTGCTGTTTGGCAAGGCTCATGAAAGTTTCTAGTTCTCATTTTACAGACACCAAGATTCCCCAAGTTTGCAGCTGATGAAAAGTCAGAATGGTAGTCTATGCACTTAAGAAGCTTAGCATTGGAACCTGGAATCTTAGCACTGGAACAAAAATATCTGTCTGCATTTTTCATTTCTATTCTGTAGAACAGTTCTTCTCTAATATAATAGCACAAATATAGTTCAGATATCTGTTTGAGGGCAAAACAGTCTGAAACATTGGCTTGACATTTGTACAATATGGACTCTATGGTGCTATTTATATGACTGACTACAAGGAAAAAATAGTATAAAATATAGGTTGACTTCTGTCCACACATTCCTTTAGCGCTTCAAGTCTCCCTTTTAATAAAATACCTACATCTAAAGATTATTAATCTTCTATCATTGCAGTATGAATCTTTTGAGTAGTATAGCTTCCTTAATGCAGCGGATTTTGTCAAATTCTGCAGCAGATTAATTTATACTGAATTATCAGAATAAAAGCAATAATCGTCCAAAGTAGATTGCATTTAAGACCAGCCTTTCAAAGCTTGGTTTGAGTACAACTCCATGTAGTGCCTCCAAATTATTTTATTTCTAAAAGTATTAAAGTATTAAAGTACTATTTCTAAAAGTATTAAAGTATTAAAATTTATTAAATATTACATTCACTTGTAGCCACATGTAGGTTCCATAAAAAATAAAAAATAATAACGATTGGTATCCTTACTTCATGCAGTTCAATTATGTGGTACACAGTTTGTATATTGCATGTGGTAGTCCTTCTGGACAGCTCTGTGATGATGGTTGAGTAATAATGCAAATCACTTTTTGCTTTTTGTAATAAATGTAGGTAGCATATTTATCCTTTCTGACAGAATTGGCTGTGATTTTGGTTTCTGTGAAATAAAACAGATCGCAAAAAGTCTCTAAAGTGTTTTTGAGCTATCATCACTTCCTATAAGTAGATATCTTGAACTCTCTGAACTTTATGATGTAACTGTATTGTTTTCCTTTTGCCCTCAGATTAGCAAAATCAAGAACATCTGGGATGATTTGATTCTGGAGATGATAATTTTCCAATCAAAGTTATGATACTAGCTTGCTAGAAGCATTTCTTTTGCATTTCTTAAGAAATTATTTTATTGCCAGATGCGGCCAGCTTCTAAACTCCACATGTTTGCTGTTATCAGTTTTAGCAGCTTCCAGGGAACCTTCTTCTGTGCCATAAAACTTTGGAAGAAATCCATGAATTTTCTGCCATTTTATCATTAGAGTAAAGCCATTATCTTCAGAATATTGTATCCTTAATGGTTTAAAGTTTTTTAAAATTGATTTGCCATGTAATGTTTAAGAAACTGGTTAAAATATTTTTATGTGGCTTTGTTCATTGTGGGATTCAACACTGGAAAATATAGCAGAAGCATACCCAACATCTGAAGATTTTATAGCTCAAGTTTAAGCTACTGATAGATCAATCTGTATGAATGTCCATTTTTTTTACTGATATTTATCCATTCTTATGCAAATACATGTGATTATGGTGTTTTCTTCTTGCTTTGAATTTCTGGACTGTTCCTGATCATTTCTGAACTGCAAATTCTTTGTAATAAATATTCCAAGCATCAAACTAGAGCATATTCTTTTGCATGGCCTCCTTAAATGACATTCACAAATAGGAGCCAATAAAAATGCTACCATGGATGTGTTGCCAGTGTTAAGACTGTATCTAGGAAGATGATGCAGGAAAATAATGCATGCCAAATGCACTCCTAAAAATATGGAATGGAAATTAGAATGAGAAAAGTAGCAGTGGCTGGGAGGAGTCAACTGCTTAAAGAGATGAATTTGCTACAATTGATTTCCCCCACCCCCTCCAAAAGAGGATGCTCCAGACAGAGATAATCTACTTCAGTCTTTGACTCTTCATTTAAATGAAAAAGTAGTGCTAGTATATGTGTCTTGCATAATTGAACCCAAGAGAGAGCTATGCCCTGGCCACATAACCCAGGTGAGTTTGACCTTAGAAGACTCCTCTAAAACAGGCACATCTTGAGATAGTTTCATATTTGCACAATGAGACTTTAACCAGTCCTGCAAAGAGATTTTAAGGTCAGTCACAAACTAAAAAAGCTGAACGTAATCAACATATGTCAAAGCACTACTTTGACAAGAACTACCAGAAAATAACAACAAAAACAATTAAGAACTAATGGCTCTTTTAGTGATGTGGGGCAGTCCTCCACCAAGAGACCCAACAGAGGTTTGTGGTCTGTCACCAATTCAAAATCCCTCCCAAACAAGTATTCATGAAACCGCTTGACCCTGGTCCTTGTCCAGCTGGCTATAGTTCCTCTCCACACTGGAAAGTGTCCTGGAGAAATAGGCAACCAGGGGCTCGGTCCCACTAGGGAGACGTTGGCTAAGCACAGCCCCCACACCAAAAGGAGAGGCAGCGCAAACTAGCACCAATGGTAGGGTGTCATTATACTGAATTAAGAAACTGCCAGTAGAAAGGAGGTGTTTTACCGCAGCAAAAGTGGCAGCTTCCTTTTGTCCCCAGACCCAAAGGCTCTTCTTTGCCAATAGCTTTTTGAGAGGTTCCGCAACAGTGGCCTTATTCTTTCAAAACACACTATAAAAGTTGAGCAAGCCCAGGAAAGCCTGCAATTCTGTCTGATTTTGTGGACCTGGGGCTTCCTGAATTGCCCTGACCTTGCTTTGGGTAGGCTGAATGCCTTCTCCATTCATCCTGTACCTCAGGAACTCGACTTCAGGAACCCCGATTTGGGATTTGCTTGGAGCCTTGTGGCCCCAAATTTTGACAGCACCTCCCTCAGACAGGGGTATAGCTGCCATTCGTCATCGAAATAAGGCACTACCCTGGGAATTTTCTGCAAAAGTCTTTCCATCACACTCTGGAAAAGACCCGGGCAACGCTAAAGCCGAATTGTAAACGGTGATATTTGAACGCCCCTCTATGCATTACAATGGTTTGGGCCTCGGCAGTAGCGCCATCAACAGGCAGCTACCGATACGTCTGTGCGAGGTCCAATTTTGTGAAAATCCTTCCGGGACCCAGGGAATGCAAGAGGTGCTGAACTATTGGCACTGGGTACACGCTCTGCTGGAGAGCCTTGTTCAATGTGCACTTATAATCAGCATAGATGCACACAGAGCCATCACTCTGGACCGGGGTGACAATAGGGGTCTCCCACTTAGCATGGTCAACTGGCTCAAGAATGCCCTGCAGGATCAGTTTATCTAGTTCTTGGTCTATCCTGGGTTTTAGGGCAAATGGAACCTTCTGGAATTTCAACCTAATTGGTGCCACCTTGGAGTCTAGACTGAATGCTATTGGGGTGCCCACATACTTTGAGAGTTCCGGATTAAACATGTCTTGGAACCCCTGGATCAGGTCATTGGCCCACAAGCTGGCTATGGCATTGATGCCGGTCACACCCAATCTGAAGGACTCAAACCAGTCCAAGCCAAGCAGGTTTGGAAGGTTTCCATCAATGACTGTTAAAGTCAGATCACCCCGGAATTTGTTGAACTGGACCTTGAAAGTTCCACAGCCGATGACAGGGATCTGATTTCCCTGGTAGTCACTGAGCCGCAAGTGTTGGCACTCTAGTTGGTGTTTTTGAAGTCTTGGAACAGCAGCCTTCAAGGCTTGCCAGGAGATAATTGTTACTGACAAGCCGGTGTCGATTTCCATGTTGCAGGGTGACCCTTCTATTTACACAGTGACATATAATTTCTTCCTGCAGGGGGTGCTCACCTGCCCTATTCTAGTCTGGCAGTTTGTTTCTGGTGCTCTTGTGTTAACAGCTTCACAGCTAGGTGTTGTGGCTCCGACCCCCGAGCCCATCATATTGGAGGAAGAAGGCTCCGAACATGAAGGAGAGGAGCCGGCTAGGCCTCCCTCCCCCGGCCCCTCCTCTCTGACAATTCCTCAGGTGTCAGCCGAAGGAGAGGAGATTGGCCAGGAGCCAGGTGTCTCCGATCGGTCGGAGAGTGATGAGGGAGGCAAGTTGTGGCTGGACCCACGTCAGCGTCGGCGGGCTAAACGATCACAGCAGAAGAGGAGGCGTGCCAGGGATTAAGCTGAGTCACTGGACCACACCCCACAGGCTATATAAAGGAGGGGTGTGGCCGTTTAGATTCTGTGATGGACAAAGTTAATTCTTGCAAGCTTCTTTGGTGCAAAACCTCAGTCTGCTGAAGGATTGTGAATTGGACTGTTTTTTCCCAGCCGGTGTGTATTGCATTTGTTATCTGGTGGAGGAACATCCCCCCTTCTTGTTATAGTAAAGAACTTGGCAGCCGGTTCCCGTAGAGCTGTCAAGCCTCTGATAATGGACCGTTTGTATGTGCCAATTATTTAACCCTTGACTGTCTGTGTGGGTTTGTGAGTGTGGAGGATGGGGACAGAACACTAGGCTTCCAGGTTTTCCACCTAAAAGGTCTTGAGGCCTCTGCCTTTGGAATGTCTGTGGCTGTGTGATAGCTAGCGGGCAGGTTCACTCAGCAGACTCTTGCCAAATGTCCTTTTTCATCGCATCGGTGACATATGGGGTCCTTGTAACAGCAGGATGCCCTAGTATGCTGCTCCCCACAGCTGGCACATGGTTGCCTTCTACTCTTTTGCTCTGTGTGTTTCTTCCTTTCCATGTGATAGACCTCATCCTCGCTGCTTTCAGATTCCTCATCTTGGTGACGGCTCTTATATATAGTGGAAGTTTGTTTCATTGCAGCAGGAGCTGTAGCAAGCTTCTGAAGAGAACTGGGCCTTCCTGTTTGACAACTCAGTTGCTCTTGCCTCATCCAACGTGGCCTTGAACGATAGATTGGTCTTTGCCAAGAGTCTTCTCTGCAGCTGGAGGTCTTTTATGCCCGAAATTATTTGGTCAATTAAAATATCGTCCAAGTTTCTAAATTTACAGTGGGCAGTGGCTTTTTGTAGTGCAGCGACAAATTGATTCATAGATTCTCCGTCCTGCTGCATTCGGTGCTGGAATTCATAACACCTCACCATCTTTGATGGAGTAGGAGCATAATGTTCTTAATGCATTTTGTAGTACTTGCCATAGTATGGATTGTACCGGAGTTGGTTTGGACAAGGCTTCAGTGGTGTCGAATATGTCATGCCCACAGTGACTCAGGAACAGCACTCTTTTCCAGTTGTCTGACAATCCGAAGAAGTCATTTGCTTCCATGAAGCACTCAAACCTCATCATACAGGTGCCTCATTTCTCCTTCACTGGATCAAACAAAGCAGTGGATAGAATGCATGGTGGAGACTTCCGGTTGAGGATCGAGGTGACATGGTGTGGTAGGAAGGATCGCTCCTGCTTAACGCCACAAATCGCTGCGTTTTAGGGACCCTTTGAGGCGTGGGAGCTTGAAGGGCTCCGCGGGCAATAGTGAGGTGCCGGCAGGCAGAGTGGGGAATTGCAAAGCTACCCTGCAGGACCGACTTTCACGGCCAAACTAACGTGGCACGTCTGCTGTCTAATGGCAGACACGAAGCCTCGCAAATCAACCGAGTAAGGAAGCAAGGAATTCCGGCGAGAGGGGTATCAAAAGCATTCATACCGCTATCCCTGATGCACACCAAATGCTATCGTAAGTGAGCTGGTCGGACCGGGAAGAGAGAGCGAAGCGGAGACCGGGTAGCGACTAAAAGAAAACACAAAAGGAGACAGTGAGTGGATCCCGGAATGGCTGGAGAGATCGGAGAAAACCGCAAGACGGTGTGAGGGCACAATTAAAAACTGAATGAACATGTCAGGAAAGATCGTCAGGAGGAGTTTGGTGGAGCAAGAAGACGAGGCTGCAGATCGGGCGAAAGGAGTGCTGACAGCACGAGACAGGAAGTGCGCCCATTTTGAGCAACCAACGAGAAGAAGAACGAGCGGCCAGAGCAACGGGAAGAACCCCGAGAGGATTCGAGTGTGGACTTTGAGGGAAGCAAAAATATAGACTCAAAATATAGACTTGTGCTGGATCGAATTAAATACTTTGGCAATTTGCTCCCTCCCTCTGGACTGAGATAAGTGAGGGTGGCAAGTAATAAAATAATTAAATAGGAACAACTAATTAACTCATCATATCATTCTGCTCTGCCCTCCCCCTCTTCAACCCTCTTTCTATATCTTCTTTTTCTCTCCTTTTCTCTTTAAATTTATTATAAGTATTAATCAACTGGTGCTAAATTTTTTATATTTATATTACATATATATTTATATATTTATATAAGGATTATTTATATTATAACCATAGTTATTTATATAATATTAGAACTATTTAGAGTTAAGTCTATATTGATACTTTTTTTAATAAAAATTCTTTAGATGATATCATATTAACTTTAAGGAATATTTAATGTTGGATACATAAAAATAAGTTATAAAATCGAATAGTTAATAATAAGTTACAATTAATAAGTTTCTCTTGTGTTTTCGGATTTGATTTATTAATATCTTGCTTAAAACCTCTATTTATACTTAAGTCAATTGTACCAATCAGAAAGTTAAAAATTATATTTATATTAACTATATCATATCTGCTTATATATTGAATAAGATAAGGATTTATACAGAATACCTAATCAAGTTAAAAAGTCACTTAATTATTTAATTATCTATATAGTATTAATGGTCATTATTGTAATAAGAACGTATGCAACTGATATCTGAAACTATCTGATAAGAATATCTTATAGCAGAATCACTATATACAATAACAAGAAGGGTAATCAGTGGATGACCATTTGGAAAAACATAGATAGGATTATAAAAGAACAAGCAAAAATTTTGATTGAGATGACAAGCTACGCCGCCACAGTAACTAAAACAGGAAAAAAGATAATGCCAAATACTTCAAACCCAACAATTACAATGTCATCCCCTGCAACCCAAAAATCCACAGAAAGTCTGGCAACCATGATACCCACCATGCAAGCGATGCAATTATCGCTAACATTGATTCAGGAAATGATGCTTCAGATGCAGGAGAAAATGGCAAATAACCACATAGAACTGAAGTCAGATATAAAAACTATAGACCAAAAAATGAACGACTTTCAACAAGCAATCCAAGCAAATGAACAAAAAATCAAGAAAATTGAATCAAAAGTGGAACAGCAAGAAAAGGATTTGGATGCTATTGATCAAAAATTAATGGCACAGAATAGGGACCTGGAAGACTCGAATATGCAATTGGAGATGGACAAAGCATCCTTTTACTTACGCTTCCAAAATATCACCGAGGAGAAAGAAGAAAATTTGGGCCAAGTTATGGCAGAATTGATCAGAGATATTCTACAACAAGACAAGGACCAAATAATCAAAGAGCTGGATGAAATATATAGAGTCCAAACGAATTACCCAAGACGCAATAAACTCCCGAGAGAAGTTCACATAAGGTTTGCCTGGAGGAAGGTCAAGGACATTTTTTATAATATAGCCAAGGAAGAAATAATAAAGTACAAAGGTAAAGAGGTTATAGTGCTAAAACAAGTCCCGAGGAGGGTAAGAGAGGTAAGAAGGGACTACAGATTTTTGGCATTGCAGCTGAATAAAAGAAACATCCCTTTTCGATGGACCCTGCCAGAAGGGATGCTGATAACCTGGCAAAGGAAGAAAATAAAAATCAACAGCTTGGTGGAGGCCCAGGAATTTGTGGATCAACTGAAAGGAGGGGAAGAAGATCTAAGTAGCAAGGAAGACCTGGGAAGGGCTACTACGGAGGAAGACCTCATACAACGGAGAGGATCGAAGGAAGGGCCACTGGAAGAAAAGGAAACAGAGGAGAAAGGAAATAAAGGAGGAAAGCAAGAACAAAGAATACAAAGAGTCACCCGGGCGAGACAGTACTAGAACGACATCAAATTCGAAAATGGATTGGAAATTAGTATCAATAAACGTAAACGGACTGAACGATTACAAAAAGAGGAGAAGTTTTTTTTACTAAATTAGCTAAACAAAATCTGGATTTAATATGCCTACAAGAAGTGCACATCAAAAAGGAAAATGAAAGATATCTAGAATACAAGAAATTAGGGAAACTATATACTTCATTAGCAGAAAAAAAGAAGAGAGGGGTAGCCATATATATTAAGAAAGAAATAAAATCAGAGTTAAAATATACAGACCCCAAGGGTAGAATTCTGGCTGTAGAAATCATGAGAGAGAATACTCCAATCTTAATTATACCCATCTATGCCCCGAACAAAAATCTGGGAAATTTCTATAACAAACTTAGAGAGGTAATTAGCACTATGGCAAACAATAATAATATATGCATAATAGGGGACTTCAATGGAGTTCTAGACCTGAACAAAGATCATAAAAGACCCAAAGGACAAAAAGGAAAAAGAAAAAGCTTACCGAAACTCTTTTTTGAATTAATCGACGAGTTAAATTTGATAGATATTTGGCAAACCCTAAACCCACACAAAAAACAATATACCTTTTATTCGAATCCAAAAAAAACCCTGGTCGAGAATAGATATGATGTGGGTGAGCAGGAACCTTGGCATGGATATTTTGTCAGTGGAGATCTTACCCAACATATGGGCAGATCACAATCCATTGGAAATTAAGTGGAAAAGTAAATATAGAAGGGTAAATACAAGATGGCGGTTAAACATCCAATTTCTTCGAGATAAACAAAATATTGGAAAATTAAAGAAAGAGCTATTGGATTTTTTTGAAAGAAATGAAAAAGAACCGATGGAACAAGGGATAATATGGGATTCCATGAAGGCCTTTTTAAGAGGACTTGCTATTGCATACTCATAATGCTCATAAGAACAAAGAAAAAAGAGAACGCCAAAGGGCGTTGCTGGAAAAATTGATAGAAACAGAGAAGGAAATCTAACAAACTCCAGATAATGAATTAGCAAAACAAAGTTGGATGATGACCCGTCATAAAATAAATATAATGGATCAAGAAAACTTAGCACAAGAAATTAAAAGAACCAAACAATACTATTTTGAACATGCTAATAAACCAGGGAGATGGCTATCATACAGATTAAAAAAAGAGAAAGAAAAGGGGATAATATATCAATTAGATAACTCCGAGGGTCATATAATCAATAAGGAGGAGGAGAAATTGGAACTAATCAGTGAATATTACGCCACATTGTATACAGAGGAAGAGATATCTAAAGAA
>WNWU01012682.1:0-18252 GCA_012654045.1 Ptyas mucosa
AATAGTTCAGAGGTATTCAGCCGGTTCACACCAGTTCGTGCGAACTGTTGGCGGAAATTTAGCCAAGGTCACCGAGCTGGTAGCGATGGCCGGCTGGCCACACCCCAAACCGGTCCCCCAGTCGCCGCTCGCTCGCCTCGCCCACCATGTCCGTTGCCACCATGTTCTTTGTGCACGCGCATCCCATTGCCTTGCAAGTCCATTGGGATGCGCAAGCGAAGAACATGGCGACGACAGCAGCTTTTTCCGCGACCTCCGGTACTCTTCTTTCGGTATCAATGATACAAAAGCTGCTTTCCATGAAGAAGGTATGTTACCACCTTGCTGTATGCTACAAAATAAATTTTTAAGGTGGTCAATCATTTCAGCTTGTAAAATTTTGTAGTAAACTGCAGTTAGGCCATCCGTCCCTGGAGCTTTTGCTGGTTTCAATTGTTTTATAGCAAAACTAATCTCCTCAGCTGTTATTAATTGATCCATTCTTTCCTTATGAGCAGATGAAATCTTAGTAACCTTTTATAAGTTTATTCTGTATATTGTCCTTAGCATATAACGTAGAATAATAATCCAAAAAGGCTTCTTTGATTAGTTCTTGCTGAAAAACTTCCTTCCCGGCATATTCAATGGTGTCAATCGTTCGTGTAGTTAGTTGCTTCCTCAATGTATAAGCCAGCCACCTGCCCGGCTTATTAGCATTAGCAAAAGTATTATGTTTTGCAAATTGTAAGTTAGTTGCTGTTTGTTCTGCTATAAGCATTTGGAATTGGTCCTTCAAAAGTTTAATAATTTCTTGTAATTTCCCATCTGTTGGATTTTTCATCAAAAGCTGTTCCTTCTTCTTTATCTCTCCTTCCAATTCTATTCTCTTTTTCTGTCTATTTTGTTTATGCTTAAAATTCATTTGTATCAGTACTCCTCTCATATATGCTTTACCTGCATCCCAAACTATTTCAATAGGGGTACCTTTATTTAAATTCCATCTGTAAAATTCCTTTATATGGTTCTTAAGTTCATTTACATTCTTTTCATATCTAAATAAATTTTCATTTAATCTCCAAGATTTTCTTTCTTTCCCATCTCAATTTCTATCCATACCAGACTATGGTCTGTTAATGTCCTAGGAAATATCTTCGTTTTCCTCGCTTTAAGAAGTAAATCCACCGTTAGCAAAATAAAATCTATCCTAGAAAAGGATTTATGCCTATCAGAATAAAAAGTAAAGTCCAAATCATCTGGATTACGGATTCTCCATATATCTTTCAATTCCAAATCCTCTTTCATATCAAAAAAGGCATGCGGTAATTTAACACCTATTTTAGCTGGACTCTTTTTATCCTTTTTAGGTTGAATAACTCCATTCCAATCTCCCATAATTAAAATAGATGTAAAATTCCAATCTAGAATCTTCAAGTGAAGCATTTTATAAAAACTTTCTTGTTGCTGGTTAGAAGCATAAATTCCAACCACCAAAGTTGGGCCATTATCTGTAAAGAGTTCAATTGCAAGATATCTCCCAAATTCATCTGCTTCTATAATTTTAGCTGAAAATTTTTTATTTATATATATCACCACTCCATTCTTCTTTTCCACATTTGAAGCAATAAATTGCATTCCTAATTTGGAATTTATCAAATATTTCTGATCTTGTATTCTAATATGAGTTTCTTGCAAGCAAATAACATCATTATTAAATTGTTTCAGATAATGAAATATTTTCTTTCTTTTTTGTGGAGAATTCAGTCCATTCACATTCCAAGACAAAAATTTAATTATCATTTGGGCTGCTCTGAAGTTTTGAGAACATTTGCTGGAGATCCCTTTGCACACAGGTAATCTTCGGCTTTGTTCCTCCCATAACTTCAACTTGTACCTTATCCTTAACCTTCTTTGCTCATTGTGGCTTGGCTCTTTCCTGTTGGAGTGCTTCCTGCATTTGCTTGGAGGCTGCTCTGGTTATACGTTGATCATCCGCTTTAGATGCCATCAGTTCAAGATCCAACGCCACTTCTCTTGTAGTTTTCGATATATTCTCTAGGGAAGAAACTGGAAATGGTGCAAGAGGGTCAACCGGAATACCCCCTGTAGCTCCCTGAGCCTCTATTGCTTCCTTTTGTGACTGTTTTATTTTTTCTTCCGTCTCCAAGTCAAACTGTCTCTGTTCTTCAGCTTCCTTATTTATTGGAGAAGATGTTCGTGGAGTTGTTGAGCCCGCTTTCAAAATATTGTAATAGAAATCTTCCGCTTTTGCTATAGTATTTAAGCGATATCTCACTCCTTGCATCCTCAATATTATACCAACTGGTGCATCCCATCAAAACTGTATTTGTCTGTTCTTCAGTTCAGCCACCAAGAATCCAAAATCCTTTCTATCCTTTAACATTTTAGGAGGCAATTCTTTAAAAATTCCAATTTCAGATCCATCAATTTGAACAGTAGAGCTAAATGACCTTTGTAAGATATCATTTCTTCTTCTGTCTGTAAAATATATCACCACATCTCTAGGCAATTGTCTATAAACTGCCACCCGAGAATTCACTCTGTAAACCTTGTCAATTTAAAAAAAAATCTCATCAGGATCATCAACCTTTAATAACACTGCCAAAGCATCAGCACATACTTTCCTTAAATCTTCTCTACTGTTCTCTTTTATACCTCTAAGCCTAATGGCAAATTCCATTTGCCTAAATTGCATCATTGTTATCTCATTTTCAAGTCTTTGGTTTTTTCCATCCACTTCACTAATTTTAGAATCCGTATCCTTCAGCCTAGTATCCACTTCCAATGCAAGCTTTTCCACCTTTTTGTCAATCTGCAGAACTACATCAGACAGGCCTTTGACCACTGTTTGGATGTCCTTATTAACTAAATCAAACTTTTCTTGAACAAGCCCTTTAACATCCTTAATTTCTTTAGTAATAAATTCTTTTAAATCCTGGAAGCCATCCCCCTTTGTCTGGCTTTGTGACTGTTCCGACTTATGAGTGGGGGAGGCCCCCCCTGCTGACTTAGCCTCTGCTTTTGTTTGCTTTGATGACATTTTGCCATGTATACGATTTCTGTTCCCAATACAAAATCCAAATCTTCCCAGTAATTTCTCCAGGTTAAGTCAGTTCAATAAGAATCTCTGTAGTTAATTTTATTTTTTATTTTTTCCCCCTTCAAGCCGAATCTGTAACTTTGTAGCGTGTTGCAATAATCAGACCAGTCCACTTTTGCTTTCAGCTGCTCTTTCCGCTGAAAGCAATCACCATTTTTTTTTCCTTTTCCCCCCTCTCAGAGTTTCTCAAGTTTCAGGATTATAGTTTTTTAAATTGATCCACAGGGCTAAAAATACTTGCGTTTTAATTTAGAGTCCCAATTCCACCCTGCCTTTGTGTTTGATTATTTAGTTGGTCGCGCTGTCTGGCTCTGCTCGAAGCAGAGTTTCCCCGTCGTCTGGAGCTTCAGCAACTTAAAAAGGGAGTCCCACCCTGTTAACTCCCCAGAGCACCTGGGGGTCTCACAGGAGACTCTACCTAAAGTCGCCGGCTCTTCTCACCAAATCCTAAAAGATCGGGAGTTTTCCGAGCCGTTTCTGTTCTCCGAAACGGCTCTTTTACAGGCGGCAGGGCTGGCGGTCTTCAAAGGACCGTCAGCGACGAACGCGGCTCAACCGGAAGTCTCCACCATGTTCTTTGTGCACGCGCATCCCATTGCCTTGCAAGTTCATTGGGATGCGCAAGCGAAGAACATGGCGATGACAGCAGCTTTTTCCGCAACCTCCGGTACTTTTCGGAGGCCTGCGGCCAGCCACCGCTTCTTTGAGATCGCCCAGTAGCTGGGAGAGAGAGGGAGAGGGAAAAGGGGGCAGCGGCGGCAGCTAGCATTGTCTGTGGAACTAGCAGGAGCAGCAGCAGACAGAAATGCCACCGCCTTCTCCCTCTCAACTGCTGGGCGATCACATGCGAAAAAAGGAACAGCAGCTTTAGCAAAGGAATAAAAACTGATTTTGCTGCTTCCCCTTGGCTAACACCCAGTGAGGGAGAAGTTGCTCTGCCACGAACAGACACAGACGGGTGGTGAGGGGCGTGCCCGAGCGACGCTCCTGCGCTGATAAAACCTTCCCTTTTCCTGTGGAAAGATCAGGCTCTGCCAGTTGGCCTTGGGGTCCATGGATGGGGAGGAATATCGAGCAACTTCTCCTTACATTGTCTGGATTATTTTGGTGCCTCTAACAGAGGAAAATTGCCAGAAAGGAGAAGGAGGCTGCCATGCAGAGGAAGGCAGAGATAGTCCTTGATTTATGACCACAATTGAGCTCAAAATTTTGGTTGTTAAGCAAGAGCGTTGTTAAGTGAGTTTCACCACATTTTACTCAATCCATGATCTCTCCTGGCTCTAACAGTCATGTGCAAGCTAGGGAAGAACATCTGAAGGCGTGTGTAATGTTCTAATGTACAGAAGTTATAGTTAAATGTGTGGCAGAAAGTGGACTCTGGGTGTGTTTTTCCAAATGCAGTAAGTGAGGTTGAATGTGTATAGTTTTAGAAAAGCTGTGTGTGTATATGTGTGTACATACACATACAGTATATATAGTAGATGTATCTTTTTGTGTGCCTATACACACTCTATACTATGTAATATGTATGCACACATATGGCATATGTACATAGGATTAAATAGTATATTTTGGATGTTCAGTAGTAGTAAATAAATAGATAGGGAAATTGTATCTCTTTGAGGTGAGGAGAAGGCAGGCAAAGCGCCCCTTGATGTGAGTGATGTCACGTTGGCCACACCCTGTTTGGGTGGCGATAAAAGCAGCGAAATGTAGCTATTTTGCTGCTCTTATTGCGTCATCAGATAATCGCCTGGCTGCCCTCTTTAGGGTGACCCACTCCCTGCTCCACCAGGAAGCGCGGGAGGACCCCTTGGAGGGGAGAGCCGAGGATTTTGTTCAGTATCTACATGACAAAATCACTCAGATTCGGGACGGTCTGGACTCTGACTGGATAGTCTCAGGGGGAGGGACTGGGGCAGGTCTTGAGAATGTTATCTGGGATGAGTTTGATCCTGTGACCCCTGAGGACGTGGACAGGATTCTGGGCAGACTGAACGCGACCACTTGTTTATTGGACCCGTGTCCTTCCTGGCTAGTGCTGGCTTCCCGGGAGGTGACACGAGGCTGGCTCCAGGGGATTACAAATGCTTCGTTGAGTGAGGGTGACTTCCCCGCCGCCTTGAAAGAAGCGGTGGTGAGGCCTCTCCTCAAGAAGCCTTCCCTGGACCCGGCAATGTTGGTAAATTATCGTCCGGTCTCCAACCTCCGCTTTGTGGCGAAGGTTGTTGAAAGTGTGGTTGCGCAACAGCTCCCCCAGCACCTGGATGAAACAACGTATCTGGATCCGTTCCAGTTGGGCTTCAGGCCCGGGTACAGCACGGAAACAGCATTGGTTGCGTTGGTTGATGATCTCTGGAGGGCTCGGGACGGGGTGCTCCTCTGTTCTGGTCCTGTTAGATCTCTCAGCGGCTTTTGATACCATCGACCATGGTATCATGCTCCACCGGTTGGAAGAGTTGGGGGTGGGAGGCACTGTGTTGTGGTGGTTCTCCTCCTTTCTCTCTGACCGGTCGCAGTCTGTGTTGACAGGGGGGCAGAGGTCGACCCCGAGGCCCCTTGTATGTGGGGTGCCGCAAGGGTCGGTCCTCTCGCCCCTCCTGTTCAACATTTATGTGAAGCCGCTGGTCGAGATCATCTGTGGTTTTGGGGTGAGATACCATCAGTACGCTGATGACACCCAGCTGTACATCACCCCAGACCACCCATCCAAGACCGAGTGGCTGTGGTTTCCGACGTCCTGATATAGTCAGTTGGTGCCATCACTGACTATTGGGGGCGAGTCATTGGCCCCCACGGAGAGGGCGTGCAACTTGGGCGTACTCCTGGATTCACGGCTGTCTTTAGAAGAGCACCTGACAGCCGTGATCGGGAGGATTTTTTATCAGGTTCGCCTGATTCGCCAGTTGCGTCCCTTTCTAGATCGGGACTCCCTATGCACAGTCACTCATGCCCTCGTCACCTCTCGTCTGGACTATTGTAACGCTCTCTACATGGGGCTCCCCTTGAGGAGCACTCGGAGGCTCCAACTGGTGCAGAGTGCGGCCGCGCGGGTCGTTATGGGAACGACGTGGCGTTCCCATGTAACACCTCTCCTGCGCGAGCTGCACTGGCTCCTGGTGGTCTTCCGGGTGTGCTTCAAGGTCTTGGTTATCACCTTTAGAGTGCTCCATGGCTTAGGACCTGGCTATCTACGGGACCGCCTACTACCACCAATAGCCTGGCACCGGCCAGTATGCTCCCATTGAGAGGGGCTCCTCCGGGTGCCGTCAGCCAAACAATGTCAACTGGCGGCCCCCAGTGGGAGAGCCTTCTCTGTGGGGGCACCTACGATCTGGAATGAGCTCCCCCCGGAGATACGGACGATCCCGGATCTGTGCAACTTCCGTTGCGTGCTTAAGAATTTTTTATTTCATCAAGCTGGCCTGGCCTAAATCTTTTCCCCTGTTTAATGTAAATTTTAATTTGTTTTTAAATTACTGGGTATTTTAAATTTGTCTTAGCCAAATTATTTAATTCGCTTTTATTCTACTTTTAAATTTTTGTATCCATGTGTTTTATTCTGTGGCTGTTCACCGCCCTGAGTCCTTCGGGAGGAGGGCGGTATACAAATTTAATAAAAACAAAAACAAACAAACCCACCCAGTCACATGACCAAGCCACACCCACCCAGGCGCATGACCAAGCCACACCCACCCAGTCGCATGACCAAGCCATGCCCACCAAGCAAGCCACGCCCACAGAACCGATAGTAAAAAAATTTGAATCCCACCACTGAAATAGTTCCAGTATTTTTAAAATGCCTTTCCAAAACAACACCTGCTCAATTTAAAAGTCCAATTTTCTATATTTTTAAAATTCGTGTTGTGGTAGAAATAGAATTGGTAAAAAGTAATCTACGCAAACCCGCGTTGCGGTAGAACTAGAATTGGTAAAAAGTAATTACGCAAACTCGTGCTGCAATAAAAATAGAATTGGCAAAAGTAATCTAGGAAAACCCATGTTGCGGTAGAAATAGAATTGGTAAAAAGTAATCTAGCCCATCCGAATCAGGGGTTCCCGAGCATCTATGAGGACCTTGCTGCTGTGTTTAGCAAAAAGGAGTGTGAGGTGTTGCCCCCGCATCAGTCAACAGACTGATTTGACCATTGAGTTGATCCCTGGTGCCAAGTTGCCGAAACCACAGATGTACTCAATGACACCAAGGGAACTGGAGGAGTTGAGAAGATACATTGATAAAAATCTAGCGAGGGGCTTTATTAAACCCAGTAAATCTCGTATGGCTGCCCCTGTCCTATTTAGAGAGAAGACGGGGGGTTATGTTTATGTGTTGATTTTCGTGGTCTTAACAGAGTGTGTGGAGCATTTGTACCCGCTGCCGTTAATGAAAGACCTCCTAGCCACTCTGGCGACTGGGGGTATTTTCACAAAACTTGACCTACGCAAGGCATACTACCGGGTGTGTATTCGACCGCGGGACGAGTGGAAGACTATGTTCAATTGTCCCCTCGGGAGTTACCAGTTCCAGGTTATGCCATTCAGGTTGCAAGGGGCCCCTGCGGTGTTCATGCAGTTGATCAATGAGATCCTGCATTAACATCTGTAACGGGATGTCCTTGTATATTTGGATGACATTTTAATTTACACCCGGACCATGGAAGAACACACCCGCTTGGTACGCCAAGTGTTGGAAAAGTTGTTGGCGGTAAAGTTGTTTGTGAAATTGTCGAAATGCGAGTTTCACCAAGCGAAGTTAGATTATCTGGGTTACAGAATATCCAGCAAAGGAGTGGAGATGGATCCACAGAAAGTCCAAGCAGTATTGGAATGGCAGGCCCCGAGGACCAGGAAACAACTGCAAAGTTTCCTCGAGTTTGCCAATTTCTATCAGCAGTTTGTCCTGTCCTTCGCTAGGGTAGCATTGCCACTGACAGATCTCTTGTGAACCAAAATGTCGAAACCAAGGCCGGGACAGCCATTGAATTGGACGTCCGAGTGTCAAATGGCATTTGAGCAACTGAAAAAGCTTTTCGCCTGAGAACCAGTCCTCAAACACCCAGACCCAACACAGGTGTTTATAGTACAGGTGGATGCTAGTGATGTGGCTGTGGGAGCAGTTCTATTACAGAAGAACAGGCAGGACCAATTACAGCCTTGTGCCTACACTTCCTGGAAGCTGACCCCCACAGAACGGGGTTGGGTGATCCAGGAGAAGGAGGCATTTGCTGTGCATTGGGCTTTGATGATGTTGGGACATCTCCTTGAAGGGGCACCACACCCATTTGAGGTGTGGACGGATCACAAGAAACTGGAAGCACTGCAAACACCGAGATGGTTATCGCCTAAACAGGTACGGTGGGCGCAGTAGTTCCAACAGTTCTCGTTCCGCTTGAAGTATGTGCCGGCTGGGAGAAACTGTCGAGCCCTACTAATTGCTCGACACCGCTGATGCGCTTGGCGAGGAAGAAGGGCCGTTTGGAAACTGCACGACGATAAGGGTGGTGGTGGCACAGGTGTTGAGGTGGTCGTTCGCGGGGAGCGGGGCGTGGGGATGGCGGTTTCGGCGGGGATAGGATATATACCTGTTGCGGGATACGCAGCTAAGCCCGGAAGAGAGGCTTCGGCCAGCAGCTGAGAAATGCATCCGGAACTACTCGTTAAGGAAAGAGGCGTGGTTTTATGCTGGGCTGCTCAGCGAGGGCTATTTAAACTGTAACATACTGTTGCCGGCAACGCTGACTTCGAGCCGTTTTGAACGTTCGCAGCACAAGCCTGCTGCCAGCACCTATTAAACCTTCCGAAAGAGCTGAACGGAGTGGTGTGGTTTTTTGCAGCGCTCGGCGCAGGGATGCTGAGAGGAAGTCAGCGTTTTCCCCAGAAACGTAGGACGGGATGGCAGAAGGAGTGGAGGCTGTTGCTGTAGGAGAGCCTACAGGGGAAGAGGAGAAGCCGGAGGAGAGCCCGGCGATGGACCAGATGCCGGCGGTTCGCCCTAAGGAACGCGCCCGCAGCCAGGGCGGTGATGTGATGGAGGACGCCGAGCGAACAAAGGGCGTGGACTCCCAGCCGCTAGCCGGTGAATGGTGGCAGAGCCCTGCCATAACTGGTGCTAGCGGTGGCATAAAGAGCTCTTTGATGTTGTGGGATAATGACCACTTTCAGCGCTGGAGGGAGCGGAGGTGGATGAAGGAAGACGACGGTGAGTGGAGTTACTCTACTGGCCTGGGCCAGTCCACCATGGACATACTTCGGGAGTGCTTTGGAGAGGCTAGTTTTCGGGACACACCGTCATGGCAGCCATGATTGGGGACGGAGCCTGGCGCTGCATGGCAAGGGTCTTCGGGAACATCCGGGGCGGAGACCCGATTTCGGCTGGCAAGCCCTAAACTGAGGTTGGGCTCTACAACTGGGCGGCCTCGACCGGCTAATCTACCGCCACCCGTAAAGCCACCAGTGGGGGGAACCGGGGTGGTTGCAGGCGCTCTCCGTGGCGGCCCTGAGCAAGGGACCACGGGAAGTCCAGGCCTCCAAGGGGTCCCGCCGACACCAGGAGGCTATCCTGGGCTGGGCCCGGCAGGCCACCCGGGGGTGTGGGGTCCACAACCTGTCTGGGGCCCACCCCCTTTGCAGGCAATGTTCGATGGAAATCCAGATAGGGTGGCTCTGTTCCTGAGCCAGGTTCTGAGTTATATTGATCTCTATGGCCATCTGTACCCCACCCAATGGTCTATGGTGGTGGCTATAACTACGAATTTAACTGGGGAGGCTGCTGACTGGGTAGCAGATCTCCATAGCGACCACGCCCGAGAGTTGACGGACGTCGGGCTGTTTCTGGAGGAACTCAGAGCCCGATTCGAAGATGACACCAGAACTCAGATAGCTGAGGGGGAACTAGTAGCTCTGAAACAATGCGGTCGCCCAGCCAAAGAATACGTCAAAGACTTTCGAAAGCTGGCAGGGAGGGTCCGGGCTTGGCCGGAACGCATGTTAGTTCATCAGTTCCATCTTGGGCTGGATTGCGATCTGAGACAGGCATGCGTCTATCGGGGTCTACCACCCCGTCTCACGGAATGGTGTAAAGTGGCTATAGACCTGGATGTGGGACTGCGGGAGTTCTGGGTGAGGGGAACCGGAGCCCCACCCCAGATGCGACGGATACCGGAACGCCCTTTCCCGCCCCGACTAGTGGAAAGGAACAGTTCCGAGGGGAGAACAGAACCAGCCCGGCGCCCGCTGAGGTGTTTCCGATGTGATCAGGTGGGCCATAGAGCCCTAGAGTGTCCACTACCACCGGTACAACCCTCGGGACCGACGACGCCAGCATCAAGAGGAGGGGGTCGGGAAAGTTACCTTTGACTTCCGGTTGAGCCGCCGACATCGCCAGACGCTTCTTTGCGAAGCGCCAGCCCCAGACTCCGTAGAATCGCAAGAACAGCGAAAATCGGCTGTCTTGCGGTTTGGAATCCTTCCCCCCAGAAAGAAGGGGGGAAGGAGAGCAGACGGGTGGGGTAGAGCTCCCTAAGAGCACCAGGTTTTGCTAATAATCTGGTGCTCGAAGATGAGAGCTCCCCGTGAAGCCTGTCAAAGCTCCGGACCTGGGATGCCTCTGACGGGGAAGTTTTTCCCTGTCAGAACTAGATGCCGCGGCCACCCCATTAAACAACTTTAAACAAATACTTCTTGAACCAAGCTGGCGGAGCACAAGTTCCACGAAGGAAACAGCAAGTATTTTTTTTTCTTTTTTTTTAACTCCAGGGATTTACTTTCTTTAAAAGATTTTTCCTAAGTGGAAAGTGAAAGCAAGATGGCGTTTGAGTTTCAACGGGGCGTGAAGAAGTGAAAGTTAAAAGTAATTATTGACAAGCCCCTGTTTGAAACGTAAAACTCCTTTTTGAAAAGTGGATGAAATAAGAAAGGATGTAATAATAATAATTCAAGCAGCAATACAAATTAAAAGGTCTTTTTTTTTCCTTTTTTCTTCTTGAAACTCTTTCCCCCCCTTTTTTTTTTCTGTCCTTCTGGAAGGGAAGGAAGAAGGGGGGCAAGATGGCTGGGCTTTTTGGAAACAAAGAAAGCAAAGGAGGGTTATTTAACCCTCAATGGTCTGATTTTGAGGAAGCTTTGAGTTCAATTACCTCTGCTTTATTGAAAAGAATTGATACTATATTTCAAGCTTCTCAAGCTGGAAACAATGAAACACATGGAAATACTGAGTTGCAATCTAGCAGTGGGGGATTGAATGAAGAGCTGGGAGAGGGAAAAAAACAACAACAGACCATAGCAGATCTTACAGAAGAGAGAAAGATGAAGGCTGAGCAGGATAAGGAGCAAGAAATTCTGGAAGTTGATGAAATTTTGGGTACACGAATTTTTTTTTATAAAATTCAATCTGTATTTAAAGAGCTGTTTCCAGAAGAAGCTACATTTCTGCAAAAATTTTATAATATCCAATCCCAAAACCCGCAAAATTTTACTGGAGTTAAAAAAGGCAGAGGGATTAAAGTTAAGAAGAAAGTTCGTAAAAAGGAAAAGAAAAAAGCCTGGAGAAATGGAAAATAACCCTGCTTGATGAGATGATGGTCCTTAAAAAGTATTGTTTAAATGTTTAAAGATTTTGAATTTTTGGGGGAAAAAAAAGTAGACAGCAGTTTAATGCCAGTTAACTAAGTGATGAGCGACGATGAGGAGGCAATCTATAGCTGTATTGGAATATTTTGAGAAGAATAAACAGATCACAGCAATGCTGGTGTGCTGGGCTGTGAAATAGGCCCTGACTTGAAGGACTTGGAATATTTTATTAAGGACTGTGATAAATCTGGATCTAACTGTAATCGCAGAAGTTTTATTGAATATAATAAACTGGAGTTTCCTGTTTGATGGTAATAAATATAAGGCAAAAGGACTATGGATCTAGAGCAACTGCAGGTGATCTGGTGGTTTCCCTAATACGTCTGATGAATCTACTAATCTAATTTTTGACTGGATTTGATGGATATTATCACAAATATAATTATAAAGTCACTCGGGGTTTTTTTTTTTATAAAGAAGCAATTTTTTATTTAGGTGGGTAGACGTAAATGAAGATATTCTATATGCTGTTGGAAGATGTGAAGACAAGAAGATTAGCAACTGGTTTAATCTAGTATGAAGAACTTAAATGTTTGATATAGTTATTTAATGACGTTTTATCTGTATTGATAAATTAATAAGAGGTTTGATTGTTATATTCTTTTTTTAATTAAAAAATTTATTATTTTTTTTTAATTATTATTAAGTGTTTTAACTATAACTGGACCTTGATGGTTTAAAAATGGAGGACGGAAGACTTTATATAGTATTTTATTTTAAATTTGGGGGGTTTTTTTGATTGAGGGTTTCTTTATTTTTTTTTTGTTGTTGGGGTTTTTTTTTCTCTGTTTTAAATGAAAAGTTATAAAATATTTTGTTAAATCGTATAGACTTAATAATTTGTTAAGTATTAATTAGTTATATTGAGTAATGATAGGTTTGATTAGGTAATACTTAATTGTTTTATTAACTGCTGTAACGATAAATGGAGATTAGTTCTGTTGAATCAGATGGAATAAGAAGAAAGAAGACTTGCTTTCCTTTTATCTACTTGTTTAATGATTAGGATTATGATAAGTGTGAAATGGAGTTTAACTTAGAGAATTTGAGCTGTATTTTATTTTGTATTTGCTCTGGGAAGTCGGGGGAGGTGGTTGGGGAGGGGGGAGAAAATGTATGTAAAAATTTTAAAACTTTTTCAATAAAAAAAAAAAAGAAAAGGAAGAGGAGGGGGTCGGGCCCGGATAACTCCCGAAAGAACCCGGGGGGTGTCGCAACCAACGTCAAATGGAAACAACAGCCCCAAAAAGGAGCTCGGTCCCGCATCGCATCCTGGGGTTGTCCCCGTTATCGTGGCAGACAGCGATGAGGAGGAGGGGAACCAGGATCCGATGGTAAGTGCCCCTATACGCCCATTCCTTATCCCGATAACCTTACAGTCACTTGGTGGTGGACCAGTGATTCAACAGGAGGCGCTGGTCGATTCAGGGTGCACACGGTGTCTGATGCGGCAGTCTTTAGCTACACAGCTGGGTCTTCAGTTACAGGTGTTACGGACACCAATTGCGTTTGAGCAAATGGATGGGTCCACATTAGGGGGTGCTCTGACCACGCACGTAACAGAAAAAGTGAAACTAATGATAGGGGCTCACTGGGAGCACTTGCTGTTTCTGGTGGTGGAGACTATGATCGAACCGGTCATTCTGGGCCTAGCATGGCTGGATAAGTGGAAGCCAACTATATGGTGGGAGGGGGAGTTCCGAAAACTCCGTTTGGAGCTCGGTCCAGAGCCAAGCACCGCAGGGCAGGATATAACAAAAGGGCCCGTAACTGCAGGGCTTGAAGAAGAGTCGCCCATCCCAGGGGTTCCTCTTGTGTATGCTGATTTAGCAGAAGTCTTCGACGAGAAAGAGTGTGATACGTTACCTCCACACTGGGTGACGGACTGTGCAATCGAGTTAATCCCTGGTGTGAAACTACCGAAACCCCGTATGTACGCCATGACCCCGAGAGAGGTAGAGGAATTACGCACATACATTGACAAAAACCTAGCACGTGGGTTCATACAACCCAGTCAGTCACACTTAGCTGCTCCAGTTCTTTTCCGGGAAAAGAAGGATGGCGGCCTTCATCTCTGTGTCGATTACCGAGGCTTGAATGCAGTCAGTATGGAACCCTTGTATCCCCTCCCCTTGATGAGGGACCTTCTAGCCGCTTTAGCCACGGGTACTTATTTCACTAAATTAGACCTCCGGGAGGCGTACTACAGGGTCAGGATCAAATCAGGCAATGAGTGGAAGACCACGTTTAACTGCCCGTTGGGGAGTTATAAATTTTGTGTTATGCCATTTGGACTGCAAGGTGCTCCAGCAGTCTTTATGCAGTTAATTAACGAGGTGCTCCATGATTATCTTTACCGTGGTGTTCTGGTTTATCAAGATGACATACTGATATATACCAAAACCATGGAAGAGCACATACACCTGGTTCGCCACGTATTAGAATGGTTGTTGGAAGCTAAGTTGTATGTAAAGGTATCTAAATGCGAATTTCACCAGACCCGACTAGACTATCTAGGATACCGTATTTCTAAAGACGGTATAGAAATGGACCCCAAGAAAGTAGCTGCTGTCCTGGAGTGGCAAGCCCCGGGGACTCGAAGGCAATTGCAGAGTTTCCTCGGCTTTGCCAACTTCTATCGCCAGTTCATCCCAACCTTTGCCCACATTGCATTGCCGCTAACTGGTCTGCTGCGGACGAAGGGTACAGGAATCCCTCGTCCTGCGCAACGGCTGGAGTGGACAGTAGAGTGCCAAAAAGCCTTCGAACACCTGAAACGCCACTTTGCGGAAGCCCCTATCCTACACCATCCTGACCAATCAAAACCATTTGTAGTTCAGGTCGATGCAAGTGATGTGGCCTTCGGGGCTGTGTTGTTACAGGCTGATGTCCAAGGCCAATTGCACCCTTGTGCATACACGTTGAAGAAATTTACTCCCACAGAACGAGGGTGGGTGATCTGGGAGAAAGAGGCCTTCGCCATTCGGTGGGCTCTTCTGACTTGGCGTCACATATTGGAGGGGGCGACGGTTCCATTTGAGGTGTGGACGGACCATCGGAATCTAATGGCACTGCAGACACCTAGAAGATTGTCACCAAAGCAAGCGCGATGGGCTCAACACTTCCAGCGTTTCCGGTTCACGCTGCGATACGTGCCGGGGGAAGGAACTTCCTGGCTGATGCGTTATCATGAATGCCACAGTTCAATAGTAGATGAGACGAGGTCGTGCAAGCAATGGTCCCACAGGGGGCGTCGGGGGACGCCAACGCGGCATTCCGGATAGGAGGGGGTAACGAATGGCACGACCTCTTACGGCAAGCATTAACCCGGGATGCCTGGTTACAAGAGAATACACAACTGTTAACCCACAGGGATGGCCTTGCATGGAAAGGGGATAAACTATACATTCCACAAGGTTTACGGCTAGACATATTAAAACATTGCCATGACACAAAACCAGCCGGCCATTTCGGGTTCTTAAAAACACTTCATTTGACAAGGAGGCAGTTCTGGTGGCCCCACATGAGAGGCGACATCGAAGAATATGTTCGAAGCTGTGCTATCTGTACCAAAGCAAAACCTCGGACCGGGAGGCCTCTAGGCCTCTTACAATCGGTGGCTACTCCCAACCAACCCTGGGAAGAGATAGCAATGGACTTTGTCGTAGACCTGCCAGAAAGTAATGGGAATACCGTGATATGGACGGTTATAGACCTGTTTTCTAAACAGGCCCATTTTATTCCGTGTAGCGGATTACTGTCGGCCCGCAAATTATCGAGGTTATTTATTCAGCACGTCTATAGGCTTCACGGGGTACCCCGGAGAATCATTTCGGACAGGGGGGTCCAGTTCACAGCTCGCTTTTGGCGAAATTTCCTAAAAGCAATTGGGTCAGCCCAGGGACTTAGTTCTGCATTCCATCCCAGTACCAACAGAGCAGCCGAGCGGGCGAATGCCAGGGTTGAACGCTACCTCCGCTGTTACATCTCATACCAACAAACCGATTGGACATCCCTTTTGCCTTTTGCAGAAGTGGCGTATAATAATACCGTACATTGTAGTACGGGTTTAACGCCTTTCAAAGTGGTGATGGGAAAGGAATTTGTAGCCATACCTGAGTTAGAACAAACATCAGATACCCCCGTCATGCCCCAAGAATGGGCTGATAAAATCCAGGTGTTATGGCCGCAGGTACGCCAAGCCTTGGATAAAGCGGCTACCGAATACAAAGCCTACGCCGACAAGAAACGAGACCCAATCCAGCCGTTGCAGGTGGGGGACATGGTGTACCTGTCCACCAAATACATTAAACTGCGACTGCCTAGCCGCAAATTGGGACCAAAATTCTTAGGTCCGTTCCCAGTAACAAGAGTAATAAATCCTGTCACAGTCGCCCTGAAATTACCACCTCTGCTGGGGAAAATACACCCCGTATTCCATTGTAGCCTTCTCAAAGTAGTACCAAAAACATGAGACAAACTTACACGTCCTGGACCTATCGTAGAGGGGCATTATGAAATAGACGGAATATTAGATTCAAGAACAAGACATGGAAAACTACAATACCTGGTGAGGTGGAAGGGTTATCCATGGGAGGAGGCATCCTGGGTGTCAGCGTCCGATGTCCAAGCACGAACATTAGTCAGACGCTTCCATAAAAAGCATCCCCATAAGCCATGTACAGTTACTAACCCCTAATCTTTCTCTTGCAGAAGGAGGCTTGGTGAACGGGGAGCCGCCTGTCGAGCCCTACTAATTGCTCGACACCGCTGATGCGCTTGGCGAGGAAGAAGGGTCGTTTGGAAACTGCACGCCGATAAGGGTGGTGGTGGCACAGGTGTTGAGGCGGTCGTTCGTGGGGAGCGGGGCGTGGGGATGGCGGTTTCGGCGGGGATAGGATATATACCTGTTGCGGGATACGCAGCTAAGCCCGGAAGAGAGGCTTCGGCCAGCAGCTGAGAAACACATCCGGAACTATTCGTTAAGGAAAGAGGCGTGGTTTTATGCTGGGCTGCTCAGCGAGGGCTATTTAAACTGTAACATACTGTTGCCGGCAACGCTGACTTCGAGCCGTTTTGAACGTTCGCAGCGCAAGCCTGCTGCCAGCGCCTATTAAACCTTCTTCTGAAAGAGCTGAACGGAGTGGTGTGGTTTTTTGCAGCGCTCGGCGCAGGGGCACTGAGAGAAACTTCCTAGCGGATGCTTTGTCCCGTATGCCCCAATACAACAGCAAACGGGAAGAGGTAGTAGAAGCACTCATACCACCCAGCCAGCCGCCATAAAGCGTGTTAGCAGTTACCAAGCCAGACACCCCCTTCCAGGCTGAACTGAAGGTAGCTGTACAAAGTGATCCTTGGTTAGCGCAGAACCAGACTCTGGTGACTCACAAGGCAGGTTTGGCCTGGAAAGGGGAGAAAGTGTATATCCCAGAGAGCCTCCGAACTGCTGTGTTGAGGAGGTGCCATGACGCCAAAACGGCAGGGCATTTCGGATTTCTGAAAACCCTCCACCTTGTCAGAAGGCAGGTTTGGTGGCCACGAATGCGTAGGGACGTTGAGTATGTGAAGGGGTGTCCGACGTGTGCAGCAGCCAAGCCGAGGTCAGGAAAACCCATAGGCTTATTACAACCGGTGGCCAACCCCAGTAGACCTTGGGAGGAGATCGCTATGGATTTCATAGTCGATCTCCCCAATAGTAACAGTTACACAGTGATATGGACGGTGGTGGATTTGTTCTCGAAGCAGGCCCATTTCATGCCGTGTAAAGGGATACCTTCTGCGCGACGACTGACGGATCTGTTTCTTCAACATATCTACCGCCTCCATGGGGTACCCAAACGGATCATATCAGATCGTGGTGTTCAGTTCACCACCAAATTCTGGAGAAGCTTTGTACGGCTGATAGGGTCCCCCCAAGGCTTGAGTTTGGCATTCCATCCCAGCACAAATGGAGCGGTTGAACGAGCTAACGCTAAGGTGGAATGGTACTTGAGGTGTTATGTGTCATATCAGCAATCCAACTGGTCAAGCCTTCTACCATTCGCAGAGGTAGCTTATAATAACATGACACATAGCAGCACAGGTCTGTCTCCCTTTCAGGTGGTGTACGGCATGGAATTCCCTGCAATCCCAGAGTTAGACCCACCGTCGAAAGATGTGGACACCCCAGCTGGGTGGGCAGAGAAAATTCGCCTCGTGTGGCCTAGCGTGAAAACAGCCTTACAGAAGGCTGCAGACGAATACAAATCTTACGTAGACAAGAAGAGGGCCGACCCGAAACCATTCCGGGTGGGAGATCGGGTCCATTTGTCAACCAAGTACCTAAAACTCAGAATGTGAAGTCGAAAACTAGGCCCAAAGTTCTTGGGACCTTTTAGCATAACCCGGGTAATCAATCCTGTTACTGTTGCTCTCAAATTACCCCCAATAAATTTTGTATTGTATGTTTTTACTTGGCTGTGCACCGCCCTGAGTCCAGCAGGAGAAGGGTGGTATACAAATTTAATAAATAATAATAATAATAATAA
>WNWU01012682.1:23252-35492 GCA_012654045.1 Ptyas mucosa
CTGTGGCCCTTTTACAACCTGTGGACTTCAACTCCCAGAATTCCTGATACAGCCAAGCTGGCTCAGGAATTCTGGGAGTTGAAGTCCACAGGTTGTAAAAGGGCCACAGTTGCCCACCCCTGCCGTATGGGTTGCTGGAGGTACTAGTTTCTGGGTGTAATAAAACTCTGTGAGTTTGCTTTTAATTTAATTTCTGTGAACTAGTCTTATAGTAATGGAAAGAGTTGCCAATCAGGAGATGAGTTGTTGAACACCTACAATTTCACTTGCCATATACAGACAGTCCTGAACTTGCAACCATTCGTTTAGCAACCATTCAAAGTTACAACAGCAGTGAAAAAATCTGATGACTGGTCCTTGCAGTTAAACCATCTCCATGTTCACATGATCTGAATTCAGGTGCTTGGCAACCGGCATGCATTTACATTGTTTGTAGTGTCCCAGGGTCACGTGATTCCCATTTGCGGCCTTCCCAGCCATCTTCCAACAAGCAAAGTCAATGGGGGAAGCTGGATTCACTTAATGACCACATGATTCATTTAACAACCACAATGATTCACTTAACAACTGGCAAAAATGTCATTAAATCAGGTGCAATTCACTTAACAACCGTCCTAGCTCAGCAACAGAAATTCTGTCCCAATTGTTGTAAATTGAGGTTGCCTGTACCCCATTTTGTCTGCTTACCCTCAATCTTTTTGTGATCCTGGAGTTGATGAAGCTATGGGGTTCCTTGTCACAAATGTCCTTGTCAAAAAAGCCAACACAGTTCTAGGCTGCATAAACAGAGGAATAGAATCAAGATCACATGAAGTGTTAATACCACTTTATAATGTCTTGGTAAGGCCACACTTGGAATACTGCATCCAGTTTTGGCCGCCATGATGTAAAAAAGAGGTTGCGACTCTAGAAAGAGTGCAGAGAAGAGCAACAAAGATGATTAGGGGACTGGAGGCTAAAACATAAAGAACAGTTGGTGGAACTGGGTATGTCTAGTTTAATGAAAAGAAGGACTAGGGGAGACATGATAGCAGTATTCCAATATCTCAGGGGCTGCCACAAAGAAGAGGGAGTCAAGTTATTCTCCAAAGCACCTGAAGGCAGGACAATAAGCAATGGATGGAAACTAATCCAGGAGAGAAGCAACCTAGAACCAAGGAGAAATTTCCTGACAGAACAATTAACCAGTGGAACAACTTGCCTCCAGAAGTTGTAAATGCTCCAACCCTGGAAGTTTTTAAGAAGAGATTGGACAACCATTTGTCTGAAATGGTATAAGGTTTCCTGCCTAAGCAGGGGGTTTGACTAGAAGACCTCCAAGGTCCCTTCTTATTCCTATCCTATCCTATCCTATCCTATCCTATCCTATCCTATCCTATTGTCTATCCTATTCCATTCCCATTCCCAATCCATTCCATTCTATCCCTATCCCTATCCCTATTCCTATTCTATTCTTCCCTATCCCTATCCTCCCCTACTAGGAGAGGATGGGGCGAGTCTTTTCTGTTCTTGGGAAGTTGATGAGCAGGAAAAACAGAAAACTGCATTTGGAATTCCTGCTGGGCATAATTGGACTTGGACAAATAGACACAAATCTGGCAAATAAACTTAGCAGATTTCACTTCAAAAATTTGAGATGCTCTTTTTTGTGTGTGCTGTGTGCTGCTTTTAGCAGATTATCCCTGTACATTTTAATTTTTTTCTCTGAAAGATAATAAGATCCCACTGTCAAAGTTAAAAAAAAACCCTTAAGAACAAGTATAAGAGGTGAACAACAGTGACTCATACTGTGGGGATTTAAAACAAAATGTGTACAGGAGTCTGATGAGGGGGAAAAAAACAAAGACTTTTAAAAGATTGGAAGCCTTATATGGAGTTTTTGTTGAAAGAAGAAAAGACTGGACTGATGTCTTATGGGTTTGGGAATCAGAAAGAGGGGGGAAAGAATAAGATAGAAGTAGGATGGCAAATTTCTATTTTTCTTTCTTTTTTCACTTTTTATACTTTTATTGTACCTCGACTTACAACAGTTCATTTAGTGACCATTCAAAGTTACAACGGCACTGAAAAAAATGAGTTATGATCAATTTTCACACAACCATTGCAGCATCCCCATGGTCATGTGATCAAAATTTGGATGCTTGGCAACTGACTCATATTTATGACGGTTGCAGTATCCCTGGGTCATGTGATCAACTTTTGCAACCTCACAAGCAAAGTCAATGGGGAAGCCAGATTCACTTAACAACCGGGTTACTAACTTAACAGCTGCAGTGACAACTGTGGCAAGAAAGGTTGCAAAATGGGGCAAAATTCACTTAACAAATGTCTCACTTAACAACAGAAATTTTGGGCTCATTTGTGGTCATAAGTCAAGGACTACCTGTACATTCTAATTAAAAATGTTTTTTAAAGTATACAGGAAACATGGATGAAAAACAGCTTGTCTGATTTGGGATAGTGATATTCTGGACAAATATGCATTAATTATGTTCTTCTCCTCATATACTAGTACTATCAGTGATTTCAATAACTTTAGAGACCTGGAATATTGCATCCAGTTTTGGTCACCATACTACAAAAAAGATGTTGAGACTTTGGAAAAAGTGCAAAGAACAACTAAGATAATTAAAGGCCTAGAGAATAAAACATGAAGAACGCTTACAGGATTAGGGTTTGATTAGTCTAGAGAAAAGAAGGACTAGGGGTGACATGATAGCAGTATTCCAGTATTTGAGAGGCTGCCACAAAGAGGAGGGGGTCAATTTATTTACCAAAGCACCTGTAGGCAGGACAAGAAACAATGAATGGAAACTAATCAAGGAGAGAAGCAACCTGGAACTAAGGAGAAACTTCCTAACAGGACAATTAACCAGTGAAACTGCTTGCCTTCAGACATTGTGGGTGCTTCATCACTGGAGGTTTTCAAGAAGAGGACTTGACCAGTTGGTGTTGCAGTGGGACAGAAATGGGATAACGGAGCTCCATAGGGGCTTTGCAAAGCCCAGCCGATACCTGCTTGCCAGGACACCCTACAGGGCCAAAGCCACCCTGGAGGGGTGGTGAAGAAAGGAGGTATGCTTTCTAGATCACAAGGAAACAGCTATTTCCTCGTTTGATACAAAGAAAACCCTCCTGATTGGCAGCAGAGACGATGGCCAGTTTTGGCAAGACCGAAGCTGTGACAACTGGGACAAGAAGATATGTGCTGGAGTGAGTTGTGGACAGTGGACTGAAACTGGGTGAGATAGCTTTCAACTTCTATAATAGAGACTTAAACCCAAATAAAAGCACTCTTAAAAAAGATTCTCCAAAACAATTAAGAAAGCGGCAATCCACTACATGGAGAAAGATCACGGACCTGAAAGTGAAGCAAACTATTAAGGGAAGATTGTGAAGCCTTAAAATAAAGAAAGACTGGACTGGGACTGTTAGCAGTGTGAAAAGGGATTAAAATTGTGGATAATACCGTTTGACTATTGGAATAAGTCATTTAAAGAAAGAGGAATTTTGCTTTTCAATTTTCCTACTTTTCCACCTAGTTTTACAGAGCTTTATGGTGTTTAAAGCTGGATTTTAGAGCGGGGGCGCCATCTACTGGTCAAAGAAGAGATGACATTAGTGTTTTAAGGGATTAACCTTGAACTGAGTATATAACTTGAGACAACATATGAATAACAAAGGACATAGTGAAAGACAAACAACACCTGGAAGGCTTTCTTATTTTGATTCCACATCAACTGGAATTTTGGGTGCCTGGAAGTATTAGGGAGCTGTTTGAAGATTTCTAAAGCAAGGTGGATTGCAACTCACAACAAACATCTTTGAAACTGCATATCTGACTTTGTGGATTAAAGGCATTTGGGGAAATTTGGTGGGCCAATTTGGAATACTAAGAAGAAAGAAGAAAAATTCAATAAGACTTAAAATCTGGAAAAATCAGAGGATACAAATTGGAAAATTTTAAGGACTATAAATTTAGGGCAGTTTGAGGAACAATTCCAGGACTGTGTAAATTTTATTAATACTGGTGGGTTTGGTGTTTCTGGACAATTGGGATATTGAAATTTTGGTGGAATGTTGAGTAATGATTAGTGTAGCATCTCAACACAAAATGTCTCAGCAGGAAAATGAAGTATATAAAGAAATGATGTTGATGTTCCAATGCATTAAGGAAGATCTAACAAGGAATCATAAGGAGATGATGGAATTGATCCAAGATACAGTGAGAGTAGGAAAACCCCAGCAAAAGATAATAAAAAATGAACAAAAAATTCAGAAAATAGAGGAGAAAACAGAAAGTGTTGAGGAAAAAACAGAGGAGACAATTCCAAAAATAATACAAGCAGACAAAAAGATTGAAGAGATAGCAATAATTTTGAACACGGAACAAATAGAATATTTTTTAAGAATTCAAAATAGAAAAGAGAATAACAAGACAGACCCCTTAAAAATGAAGGGGGAACTGAGGATGGGTAATCTAGAGATCCAAGAGCAAGAGACAGATGCTGTAGCAGCAGAAATATTTAGACTAAATAAAAATGACAAAAGGAGTTACAAGGTACCAGAGGAGAAGCGGGACAGATACACCAAAAAGCTAATAAGAGTGGAAATTTTAAAAAGGGCAAGAGATGATGGATAGACATAGAATATTTTTTAATGTGGTTATTCTAATAAGTGTTAGAAAAAGAAGTGGAAAGTAGAAATTGGGAAAACAATATTATGTAAACTGAAATATAATAGAATATATTATGATTACTATCTATACACAAATGTTAGAAGTTGAAAAAGTATGACTATGTATATTTAAATGGTAATATCACTATCAGAATTGTATGCAAAATATATTGACCCAGATAATACACTGTCCACTAAACACCTATGGATGTTAAAGAAAAAAATTATAAATAAATTTATAAAAAAAGAGAAGAGATTGGACTGCCATTTGTCTGAAATGGTATAGGGCAGTGATGGCTAACCTTTTTGCCATCGCGTGCCAGGAGGGGGGGGCGGGGAGGGTCGTGCGCGCACGTGCCCACATGCATGCACGCGCACCTCCCCCCCCCCGTGCTCCTGGCACATGATGGCCTGGTAGGCCCGTTTTTCTTTCTTACCTGGCTCCAGATCCTGCCTATTTATCTGGGAAGGGCGAAAAAAGCCTTTTCCACTCCCTTGGAGGCCCTACGGAGGCTGAAAGGGCCCATTTCCTGACTCCAGGTGGGACAGGAAGTGACGTTTTTTCCTGTCCCCAGCCTCCACAACCTCTCTAGGAGTCTCTAGGAGCCTCTCTAGGAATGTCTAGGAGCCTTTCTAGGAGTCTTTGGAGGCCAGGGACAACAAAAAACGTCACTTCCTGTCCCACCGGGAGTCAGGAAATGGGCCCTTTCAGCCTCCCTAGGGCCTCCAAGGGAGTAGAAAAGGCTGTTTTCGCCCTTCCCAGATAAATAGACAGGATCTGGAGCCAGGTATGAAAGAAAAACGGGCCTTCTCCACCCCCCCCCCCCACTCCCTCCAGAGGCAGGAAACAGCCTGTTTCCCTACTTCTGAGGGGCCCAGAAGGCCCGAAAATCAGCTGGCCGGTAGGCGCATGCGCCCCAGAGCTGAGCTGGCGTGCCCACTAATATGGCTCCGCGTGCCACCTGTGGCACGCGTGCCATAGGTTCACCATCACGGGTATAGGGTCTCCTGCTTGAGCAGGGGGTTGGACTAGAAGACCTCCAAAGTCCCTTCCAGCTCTATTCTGATTGATTGATATTTACCTTACTCCCTGCAGCTTTTGATCCCATGTGATTTTCCTTCGACTTTGTTTGGTTGCACTTCCTGACATCAGAGTTTAATGCACTTTTTAAATAAACCTGGCTGATGTTCACGAGTAAAATTGTGGCTAGTGCCTTTAATCTCATAAAACACATCACATGAGTAAGTTCTGAATGGTTTCACCTGCAAGAAAGAAATGTCTGGACAAAAAAAACCATGAGTCTCTAAGGATTTTATTGGAATACAGCTGGCTAGAATTTTTCAAAATTAAATCCCTTGACACAAATGTTGAGCTACATATATTGTGTAAGAACAATAATTTATCATAGACAGGTGGAAACAGACTACTTTACTTTGGTTAATTTCTTACTCTCCTTTTCTTCCCAAAATAACCCTGGAGAAATCTATACTATTAATACAGAATGCGGATTTCATACACTTCATTAAATTTGAGGGTAACTAGTACTACAGTATAGTCAGCAACATTCCCAACTGCACAGGCTGAACAGAACAGTGCCGTAAGAGGTAGAAAAAAAAAGACAAGGAACTATACAGTGCAAGAAAGGAAACCAAAATGTCCCAGATCACAAAAATCTCTAAGATGAGTCTTATGAGAGGGCACAGAATCACTTTGAAGAAAAAGACATTTTCATGGCTTTGCAAATCTCTTTGTGGCTTTTGCATTACACATTGAGCCTAATTCAGTCTGCAAAACAATGAATCTAGATCAAGACAATAGTGTAGGGAGTGGTTGATTTTTGTGAGGAGCAGCAAATATTTGTGAGATTGTGTCCATGCCCACAATACTTGTTAGGTCAAGCATCTATCGACCCAGGGGCAAAGATATAATCCAATGCCTGTCGTTCAGGTCCTGCTATGTTGGGATGCCAGAGATCAGCAATAAAAATCACCTGAGGTCCATCACTGGGGGAACCTATAACAAAGATGGTTGCAATTATCATCTCACAAGTAGCCCCAATGCTATATATAGACCTCAATTTAATTTCAAATCCTTTTCAACAATCAGAGCCGATCTGACCAAAACAAGGTGTTTTTCCCCATAGCTTGCCAGGTGAAATGAAAGAAAAAAAATACATTAAAAAGACATAATTTGGTGTAGCAAATATATGAGATATAAATCAGGTTGGCTAGTTTGTGGTTTAGTGTGATACTTGCCAACCATATTTTAGACCAGCATGTTGGGCGAATCCAGAAAACTCACCTTAGCTAATGGTTTAGACTGTAGTTAATCTGCTTTGTGTACCCAGATAACTCAGCAAAACCTGGTTCAATTAACCCTGGCCAAATGTGTTGTCAAACAATCACCAAAATAACAGAATACCAGAAAATGGGTAGACGGATTTTGGTGCTACCTATTTTATCTTTGGACTTCATCTTTCACTCGCTTCAGCTCTGCCCATCATTGTTCCACAATGCAGACCTGAACAGATTATTCCTCAAGAAAGACCTTTCGACAGAAATAAATAAAATACCCCAACCCTCTTTCAGGTGCTTAAAATTGTGCAAAATACATTATCTTGGGGAAACTTCTCAAAATCCTACACAGAATGGTAGGAAAGAAAATTGTCTAGAGGTGGTCAGATGGTCGTGAATTTAATAGGATAGTATGGATCCATCATACTCTGAGGCCTTTTAAAGAGACCATGTCTCACTGGATAAGACAGGGGTCCCCAACCCCGGTCCGTGGATTGGCACCGGGCTGCAGCATGCCAGAAACTGGGCTACACAAATAAGCAAAGCCCCATCTGTGGGATGCAGGTAGCATGCAAATCCATGCCCCCTCCGGACCATGGAAAAACCTCTCTCCACGGAAACGGTCCGTGGTGCCCAAAAGGTTGGGGGCCACTGGGATAAGAGACAACTAGTCAACCTTGGTGTAACATTCCTAAAGCTGAAATGTGATGATGAGCACTCTTATTCAGAACAAAGTTATACAATGGGGAATTTTCAAGGAAGTCCTAGTCCCCAACTGTTTTTTGGGAAGAGATTTTTGAAGTCAACTCACTTCAGTCCTCATGCCTGCTTTCTCTGCTCTCTTACCATTATGCGCTGTGGTGTGCAAGAAGGAATCATCCACCAGAAGGCAGTATCCTTCAGACCAGCACTGTGGCTCACCACCCACCACCAACTCACAACCAGGTGGCACTTTTAGCCCTAAAAGAAGAATGAATAAGCTGTGAGAGGGAGGCTTACTGAAGGATGTTTTGTATCCCGCCCCCCCTCCCCCCCATACAAGAGAGAGAAGAGAAACATGCCAATTTAAAGCACTAATTATGGAAACATCTTCCTATGCTGGGAGAAAGAGAAGCTGTCGTTTGCAAAACCAAGAATGGGTACCCCATTTGCATATATAATTTTTATCACCCCATCCAGAATTGTGGCCACAACCTGGGGACCTTCTTCTTCCTTCAGCAGAAAGTAAAGTGTCTGCCTGTCTTGCAAACAACAGTCATAGCAGGAACATAGAAATTACAGAAGATAATTGTCTATGGAGATTCTTGAACATCCAGGTCATGGTTGTCCCAAAGCTGCTTTCTCCAGAAGGCAACTGGACTTATTTGGTTTTTTTCTTTGAAAACATTTAGCTTCTCATCCATGAAACTTCTTCAGTTCTAACAGTTAGAACTGAAGAAGCTTCTTGGATGAGAAGCAGAAAGTTTTCAAAGAAAAAAAAAGCAAGTCCAGTTACCTTCTGGAAAAAACATCTCTGGGACCATAGAAGATAATTGGAGACCAGGAAAAGAAGATCTGCACAACATAAAAAAAATTTTTCTGAAAAACTCTGTTCACATCCTCCTGCCTTCACTTGAAGTCAAATGCGTGAGATTTTATTGTGAGCTACTGAAGAACTTTAAACTTTTAGAAAACTTTTGATTAGGAGCCACCCAGTGTTGGTTATAAGACCAGGGGTGGGGGCTATATAAATGTTGTAAATAAAAAGGTAAAAAGAGTTTATTTGATGCTCCTTGTGCTACCTACCCACCTACCCATCACACTTGCACTGTGAATCAAACTGTTGGCCAACGATGTATGATTTTCATAGCACCTTCTCTGAAGGGGCATCCTACAAAGAATGCCTCTTCTGAAATGTCACATGTCACCTGCAGATTTTCTAAAAAATAAGATTTGTTTATAGTTTGTGGAGCAAATTCATCTGAAGCAGTGCTGCAGTTCACAACAATTATTCCAATCTGCTTGTTTGGCTGCTTCTAAATATAAATAGCATAGTTAATAAAATAGAATAATAATGATAAACCAAGCTTATAAACAGCTCCTATTTAGGGAACAAAAAGAGTTCAGTAACTAGACAGCATATATTACACTGAAAGGCGATACTGGCAATACAGGTTTTCAGATACTGGCGCCCCTTCCCCACCAAGTAGATGCATTGATCTGACCCATTCATTGCTCCTCCAGTGTTTGCTCACCTAGGTGACACCGTACCCTGGTGTTCGTTGGTCCATAGGTGCCAGGTAGCACAGTTTCAGGCTGCAAGACGTTAAAGCAGGCGTTTCCAAAGCAATTGGCATTGATAAAGGTGCGTAGTGCGCTGAGTGCCCGATACGTCAATGGGTAGCTGTGACAATTCTGTGCTATGCACTCTCCCTGTCGGTAGAGGTAATAACTGTGCCAGCCAGGGTTGGCATTGACCATCCATCCTCGTGGCATTGGGGGTCCGGGTTCAAAGTCCCTTGCAATGCCCTCAAATTCCCGCAGTATGGCTGGGAAACTGAGTTCAAGAATTTCCACATCATGACGCTGGGACTCACGGGGAAAATAGGGGGCCGAAGGCAAGTTGGGGAGGTAGAAGGTGCTGGGCTTCTGGATCGCCAACTGTTCGCCCAGCTGATAATGGGCTTGGTCCCGGATACCTTTGTGCAGCCGGTTCATACCTGACCACGAATAGTGCTTGGCGTAATCTCGCAGGCTGCAATACAGGTGCTGATTGACAGCCTCGCCCCTCAGGGTATGGCGAGGGCATCCTTCTTCAGTCAGCACACTTTGCGGATGAGACACAGGGGCTACCTGCCCTGTCCCCACACGATAGCAGTACCAGATGAACAAGAGGGCTAAAGAACCTAGCACAGCTATGGCCGGCTCTGGTCGAGAGTGCCATGTAGAGGGGTCAGGGAGGAGCGGAGAAAGAAGGCCACAGAGACCCCAATCAGCCATGATGCTGGGCATCTTCGGGCAAAGTTAGAGCATCTTATGCAAATCTGCTGGCCTGCCCAGCCATTCTGAATCGCCAAGGCCAATTCATAGGATGCCCTTTCAACCCTCGTTTTCTATTTCTTCCTGCTGATTTATTATTTCACCTGGCTGCTGCATGACTCCGTTCTTTAAACAGATGCCTAATTTCTGAGCCTTCTGTCAATAATTTTCACCACTTCTGTCCCGCACACCATCCCATTCTTCTCTCTCTCTGTCGCTATATCCTCGGCTTCTAAACTGGTCCTCATTCTACCTTATCAATTCTGCCTATCTCCTCTCATCTGCCTCATTGCTGTAATTCCCCGTCTGTTCTAACTCCGTCTTCACTAGTCACCTTCTCTGCTGATGTCATCCATTTATTGCAAGACAAATGATACCTTCCCCAGACAGATGTGTTCCCCCTCCCCACCCTTTTTAAAAATCTCTACTTGTTCATTTGTCCATTTCCCAGTCATTCCATCTTCTAATATTCTTGCCTTCTCTGTCTCTCCCCCAAATGCCTTTATCACTCTCTTCCCTGTGTGATTCTCTTTCTATCTCCTCCTGGCTGAACTCCTCCGTTGCCAATTGTCTACAGTAATTTCTGTTCATGCACATAGATGCCAGAGGCATCTGGAAAAGATTAGAGCTTTCCCCCCCCCCCCCCCCCGGCAGCTCTAATCTGCCATCCCTCCCTTTGACGTCTTCCTCTCCTTCCTCGTATCAGCACAAGCTGAGGTTTCGCTGCATAAACAGCCACCCCAACCACAACCCGGAACCCCCTGTATCAACAGTCCTCGAATGGGCATATGGTCACCCTGAGTGATTGATCTCATCAGTAAGGAATCATTTCTAGGGTTTGGGGGTGGGCGTAGGATTGAAGGAAGAATTGTTGAGGGCTGCAAAAGGTAAGCTGCCAGCTAGGCCTGCTTTAGACTAGGGTCCTTCCTCCTCTAACTGCAGCATAGGCTCAGCAACATTGGAGGCAACCCCTGCCTGCAGCGCAGCCATCTTTCCACTCCACTCTCCTTCCCTCCCATCCCCCACACCCACCTCTGTGTGCATTTCAGGCTGCAGCTGATTGCTGCATCAGTTGCATTTCTGAAATAAGTCTTTAAGCTGCACACCAATGGTTACTGCTAATCGGAACGTTCCTGTGAACCATCCTTAGCATCTTCCTTAGCAGCTCCTGGTACCTATATCCTAGCAACTGCCTGGCAACCACAAGGTCTCCTTAGCAACTATCCTCCCATAGCAACTTTCATAGTAACCACTGTGAAGGGAGATTAAGTTGAAGCTGCCAAAGAGGTGAGGTTCCTTTTTCTGCCACAGCCCCCCCCCCCCCCGAAGAGCATTCATGTCCCCACCTCTACAATTGCTACATCTATCCCTCCCTAATTATTTCAAAAATGCATTTTTCATCTTGATTGTGTGCCTGGCTTCTGCAGCCTCAGACAAAAAGGCCCAGGATGGGAGGGGGTAGCGATGGTCATGTTGGTGGTGGTAGAGTTTTTATAGGAGAGTTATAATTGGGAGGCAAAACCTTGGCGTTGTGAGAGACGAAGGAGCCGAGGTGCGAAGTGGAAAGTTGGAGGATGAAAAAAGTCACAAATAATGTTGGTACAGAGAGAGGAAGAAAGAAGATCAATTCTAAGATGGATTTTGAGGAAGGGAAGAGAAAAATAGAAGAATGTGGCACAATATGGGAACATTTTAATAATAAACACAACATTTCTATGAGATGCTAAATATTGCCTTAAAAATGCTGGGGCCTGTGGTTTGCAAATCTCTACAGTAAACTAGGAGGGTATGAAAGTTCACACACACACACACACCACCACCACCACCACCAAACCCACACTGAGAAATGTGTATGCTCAAATGGAGTCAAAGATTCTGCTTAGATGCCTGCCTTGAATTTTCCAAAAATGACAACATAAATATTTGATAGTTACTTGCTGTACCTCTTTTGGGGAAAAAATGATAAGCAATCTAAGGAGCCTGTTGTGTTTTTACTCTTCTCTGCTTCCTTACAAGGAATGACCAAAATGTTATTGGTGTATTTGTGTAATAAAATGCATAACTTTTTTTTCAGAGTTCTTGTGGGAGCCGAGGTTACAAATCATTATGATGTAAATGATGCGGGTTCAGCTAGATGAACACTGAAGGGTCCTCTTCATTCACATTATTGTAAGAAAGAAAGTGTGCTTGTTTGAGAGAAACATGCTGGTTGGAAAGTATATTAAAGGCAGTTAAACCCCATTATTGGTA
>WNWU01012682.1:35502-61640 GCA_012654045.1 Ptyas mucosa
ATACCAAATGTAATTTTACCATATATGGAAAATGTATTAGATCACCAACTCCTTTGTCTTGAAAACATATATAAACAGTTGTGTCAAAGCTCTTGGTTGTTCAGACTTTCAGGTATGAATCTGCTCTGAACCTTGCGCAATAAACTGGCTCTGACTGACCCGGAATGTTGTTTGGTCCCATCATTCCATAACAATTAAATAAGATTTGCAACATCACTAATAAAGTTTGCATCTGTTTTCCTCCACAGAGGATTTACTTTCTGTAAGAGAATAGGTCTTGAACAATTTCCCTTTATTATCTAGAAAAGAAGATTTATTTATATATTGGCTTGGCAAATCAGAAAGCTGTATTTTTTTAAAAAAATAGGAATGGACTGTTACATTATGTTCCTCATTTTTTTAAAAAAATCAAATATCATAATTCATTTTCCATATTGCACTTTCAACCTATACTTATGGACATCTGCTAGGATGGGGGTGTGGATTTATATTCCCCCGTCTCTATAATATTCAGAATAATGCATAGAACCCATCCAAATTACAACTGCAAATACACATTGCATTTCATTGTCAAGGACAGAAGGGAAGGGGGAGAGAGAGAGACTTGATTTGCCAAACCACTGAAGGTTTTACATTTTAAAAAAAGAACGGTTCATGATATCCTTCTACTCTTATTCAAGTTTTTCCTGGTTTGGTAACAGAATCTATTGCAAGAGAGGAACGGGGAAGAGAAACCACATGGCAATGGCAATATCTATAGGTGATTTTCCAGACGGGTATGTAGGTGGCAGAGAAAGGAGGATCCAATGCCTTTTCGTACGCAAAGAAATTCATTTTGGCCTCCCATGTTTCTCCATTCAATTGGGTGAATGTAAGACATGAGAGAAAAAGAGGGGTTCTGGGTGAAAGAGGCCTGACAGCATGCCTGCTCTCAAAAATAATTTCACCAAAAGGAAGCAGTCTACTGCATTTCTTGTTCTATAAGTGAAAAAGGGAAGAGGTGGTCCAGATAACACAGTTAATCAGTTATGCAGCAAGCAGGAGCAGACTGCAGAAAGGGCACATTTCCAAAACACAAATAGAAAAAGCCTAGGTTGCTTTGGAAAGACAAAAGAGAAAAATCCTACAGAACTAGCCCTTGCAAAGAAGCTACTGCATTTTCATTTGCTAAGCAGACTCCTAGCTCCACAGCTCCCTTGCCTGGCAGGAGAAGGAAATAGCCAGACTAGGTATTCTGCAGGTCTGAAGAAATCCAAAATGTGCTGTTTGGGAAAAGCAGGACTCAACATGCCTCTTCTGCTGCTGCTGCTTTGCTCCCTGTCTCTTCTACAAGGTAAGCGGGAAGCTTTTTAGCACAAGGGCTGCGGAGGGGGGCGGCCAGCGACCCAAATGGAAGGGGCTTATTTCAATTTAACCATCTTTTGTATTAAAGAAAAGGGGGGGGGGGGTTTGAAAATCCATCTTCATCACTACCAGCTCCCCCCCTGCCCTTCCCCAATGCAAATGGCAGGTGGGCATGTTGTAAAGATATTGTTGTAGGCAAGGGAAGCCTATTTGAAAATACATCTTGACATGGACCAAAAAAATGGATTTGTTTTTACTGCTTGGGGATGCACACATTTTTCAACAGCTGTAAGGAAACGATGGTTGCCAGAGGATAAAAGAAGGGAGTTGGTATTTGATGGTCTGTGATATCTCCTAAGGTGGAAATTGTGGAGGGGGGGAGAGGGGGGTTGTTCTCTGGGTTGTAGTAAGCAGAATGTAGAAATCTGATGGGGATCACAGTCAATAGCAAGGAGGATGTAATTTGGGGTGCTCTTTTGAAAATGGAGAGGAATTCTATTTAAAAAGCTGTAAAATCTGCTAGAGAGAGATTTGGAATCATCTTCACTTTACCTTATTCTATATCTTAGAGGCATTATAAAGGTTGGCAGTGATTTTAAGGGAAGTGATTATCTATAAAGTGAGGGTTGTCAGGTTGTTGCAGAAGGTTGCAAGTGAAGCAGAAATTTGAGGCTGACCCTTGACGGGAAGTTACAGATATGACTGAAGATCTGATAGTTAGGTTTGAAAGCTGACCTGAATTTTTGAACACCAGGGTCCAAGAAATGGAGTGGAATGAGATGTGAATAAATTGAAGTAGGCAAAGAACAATCTTCCCCCGCTGAGGAAAAAAAATTCCTGGGGTTTTGCATGTAATGCTGCCAAGAAAAACAAATTCAGTATTCATGCATTGCTAAACTGAAAACGCAGAGTCCGGGTCAAAACGAGGGTGCCCCAATAAAGGGTTACTCAGAAGGATCGCAAGCACAATGGCAAACACATTTCCTAAACAGGAGGTTGGCACTCCTGCAGCTCTGCAAATTCAGTGAAGGATAAGAAGTTTAAATTTGCTGGATAGGTTAGGGTCAACACTGATGCAACAGAGAGTCACCCTGGCAAAGGCCATTCAGAAGGATGGTGGTAGGGAAGAATGTCCCAGAAGCCGGAGTTTTGTGGGGCACAAGGATGGAAGGGGGAGGAGGAGGAGGAGGAGGAGGAGGAGGAGGAGGAGGAGGAGGAGGAGGAAGCAGCTAGGCCTAGAAAACCAAGAAGGAGGGACAGGGGTGTCAATCTTAAGGCAGGAAAATGCATAGATTTTCCACTTAGATGCAAGGACATCTGGACTGCAGTTAAGAGTGTATTTTTCTCCTCCTCCAACACCACTACCATCACCATCACCCTTGTTGACTTGGGATGGGAGAAGTTGAGATACAGCACCCAGAAGGTGCTGAACTCCCAGCAAGATGTCATCTCACAGAACTTTCTATTAGAAGCATTGCTCTCCCCAGAGGCATCACCACTGGATTTTGACCAGTTGAGCAAACAAAGGTGGGGAAACCCCCTTTACCCCAGGACCAGCAATTCAGGCCTTTCCACTCCTCAGAGCACCAGCCATTTGACTGAGGGAATAGCAAATGCACGGGGGACCCAAGCCTGTGAGGCAGCTGGCCTTCTTAATAGAGACAGCTCAGAGCAATTAATGGTTTGTCAGAAGCTGCCCAGATCCCACATGCTGGCAGTTGCCTGCAGCGGCTACAGCTGTCAGTCCTGAACGTGTCATATCCAGGCAACCCAAGTGATGTGCGGCACTAATCATTTGAGGCCTTTTAGGTCTCTGATCGGATCTGCAGACTTCTCTGCTCTTCCAAGCAGGAATGGCCTCTTCAAGTTGGCTATTACCCTTCCATCAGTAGCCTACCTCCTAGCCGTAGGCTTTTGCTAACCTCCTTGTTCCCTTCTATTTAGTCAGCATGAAGCAAAGTTTAATGTATAAATATGAAGCTAAATGACGCAGCTTTCTGCAGCAAAAGAGAGGGAGGCATCATTTACAAGATCACTTTTACACACGTAGGTCTCCAGTGGGTATCTGAGCTACCCAATTTCCCCTTAAGGCATCATAGCTACAAATTATTTGCCTCTTTTCACAAGGGAGCTATCCAGTTTGCTGAGAAGATCACATAATTTAGACAAATCATTCCACCTTAATTCACTTTAATCACCAGTTCTGTTAGATTGCCAGAGTCTTAAAAAATCATTTCCATTTTGTACTCTTTCACCATCTAATTGCTTTTTTAGCTGGCATGGGTAAAGAGGAATTTTTCTCCCTCCCGCTCTCTAAATAATAAGTTAGCAAATGGATTTGTCTTATTTTTCATTCTGGAACAGCTCAAGTTACTTCTTGAGGACACAATACAGATCACTTTGGATTATGAGGATATACCCACTATGTATATATGTGTGAAATTATATTTTACATTTTTTATTATCCCTAACTATGATTGTCAATAAAAATGTGATTAAACTGCAATTCAAAGTACTGTACTCTGGGAAGTTGACACTTTCAAATGGCATTTAAGTTTGTAAATGTTACTGTTTATTTCAATTAATTTGGCCAAAGAAACATGGAAAATAAGTTGAGGTGATGTTGGTGAAGGTATATCCCACATTTTTTAGGGACTAGTATCCCATGTTCAGGATTTTGCCTTAGAGAAATTAAGTTTGTAGAATCATGTTTCTGATTCTTACTTCTATGTCAACTATTTGCCTGGGAAAACAGATTATATCTATTTGGAAAAAGAAAAATATATGTGGCCCAATTCCCCTGTTGTAATGGATGGAGTGCTCTCAGTGCAGTTTATAAACTCTGTCTTGAAAAAACCCTGCCCTCTAAAACCTTTCCCAATGTTAGCCATTTTAAGAAGTGTGAACTTCAATTCCCAGAGAATACCTGAGCCAGCATTGGGGGGTATTCTAAAATAACAGTGAAAGTGTTCATAGTGCAAAAGAGAAGGTCTGAATGTGGTTAGAACAACTAGCATAGTCAGTATACAAGTATTGCATAGTTTTCCTACCATATGTAATTTCATCTTAAGAAATTATACAAAATAAGCCAAGAAGATCCAGAGGACACCTAGGTGCTGTTGCAAGACCTAGTAAGATCACACACAGCATTATAAAGTAGTCCTCGACTTATGACCACAATCGGAACTTTTGCCACAAGCAATGAGGTTAAGTAAGTCATGCCCAGTTTTATGACCTTTGTTGCTGTGGTTGTTAAGCAAATCACCCAATTGTTAAATGAACCACATAGTCATTAAATGAACTTGGTTTCCCCCTGTTAACTTTGCTTGTCAGAAGCCAGTTGGGAAGGTCACAGATGGAGATCATATGACCACAGGACGTATAACCTTTGTAAATACATGTTGGTTGCCAAGTGCCCAAATCATGATCCTGTGACCACAGGGATGCTGTAAGTGTGTGGACCAGTCATCACTTTTTTCAGCTCTGTCACAATTTTGAATGGTCGCTAAATGAATGACAAGTCAAGACTATCTATAAATGGTTAGGCTAAAATCATAGGATGGTGACAACTCTTATCGAAGGCTCCTCTTTTTCTATCAATGTGCTGTTCAAAGGAAGGGGAACCAAGGGGCTTGTGGACAGAGAAGAACATTCAGTGTACAGGTAGTCCTCGACTTACAACCATTCGTTTAGTGACTGTTCAAAGTTACAACGGAACTGAAAAAAGTGACTTATAACCATTTTTCACATTTACAACTGTTGCAGCATCCCCATGGTCACATGATCATAATTTGGATGCTTGGCAACTGCATGTATTTATGACAGTCGCAGTGCCCCAGGGTCACATGATCCCCTTGTGGGAAGAAATATCCATCTGGTTCAGTTCCAAGCCGGGAGAAAGACACTGGAAACAGGGAGGCTGATTGGAAAGATGGTTTATTGATGAAGCAGAACCATATGGGTTTGTGGTTCTGGGCAGCTGACAAAATGGACTTGAGAGTGGGGGTTTTTTATACCTTCTCTTGGGCTTTGCACTTGAGCTTCCTGTTCCTGTACAACAGCGGTTCCCAACCTGGGGGTCACGACCCCTTTGGGGGTCGAAAGGCCATTTCACAGGGGTCGCCAAAGCCCTCTCTCGCCCCCCCCACGCTTTCACTCACCCTCACCCTCTGCCTCTGTTGGATCGCCGGTCGCTGGTCGCTTACCCCGCCCACTCCCAATCTATTGCTGCCTCCTGAGTCCCAGCTGATGGCTAGAGGGAAAAAAGCTGTTTAAATTCTTGCCGCGGGGCTTCAAAGGGCCGTCCTACAACTGATTAGTGTTAAAAGAAAACAAATGAGAAGATCGGTGCCTGCAAAAATAGAAAAAACAGCCTCTTTCAGCTTCAGCATAGGTTAATTACCATAAGATTAATCCGCCTCCCGACTCTCAGCTGATTTGCTCTCAGCTGTTTTGCTCAGGCTCTTTTGGAAGCTCTTGTTTTGCAAGCACTTTGCCCGCTGCAATTTTTGCAGCAAACTTTGCCTGCTGGAGCAATTTTTTTCCCTAGCTAAAAGGAAACTGAAAGTAAAGCAGGGTCTTTGCTGCAACGTGACAAAATGAAGCAGGGAGAGAGATTTCTTTTTCTTTTTTCTCACCAAAAAAGTAGGTGCAAAACTGCAAACAATGGGAAATTTAAGGCAAAAGAGGAGAGTTCAAGATTTTAAAACACAAAAGAAAAAAAGCTCTATTTAACTAGGGAACTGTAATAATTGAGATTAATTGTATATTGTGTTGAAAGCAGAAATGGTTAAGTTGTGGTTTGGAGGAATATATGGGGGAAATTATTTGGTTTATTATTGGTAAATATAATTAATTGATTTGTAAGAAATTGGATTGCATGGAAATAATTGGAATATTCATGTTCATATTGATTAATATACAGGTGAAACTCGAAAAATTAGAATATCGTGCAAAAGTTCATTTATTTCAGTAATGCAACTTAAAAGGTGAAACTAATATATGAGATAGATTCATTACATCCAAAGCGAGATAGTTCAAGCCTTGATTTGTCATAATTTTGATGATTATGGTTTACAGCTCATGAAAACCCCAAATTCACAATCTCAGAAAATTAGAATATTGTGAAAAGGTTCAATATTCTAGGCTCAAAGTGTCCCACTCTAATCAGCTAATTAAGCCATAACACCTGCAAAGGTTCCTGAGCCTTTAAATGGTCTCTCCGTCTGGTTCAGTAGGAATCACAATCATGGGAAAGACTGCTGACCTGACAGTTGTGCAGAAAACCATCATTGACACCCTCCATAAGGAGGGAAACAAAAGGTAATTGCAAAAGAAGTTGGATGTTCCCAAAGTGCTGTATCAAAGCACATTAATAGAAAGTTATGTGGAAGGGAAAAGTGTGGAAGAAAAAGGTGCACAAGCAGCAGGGATGACCACAGCCTGGAGAGGATTGTCAGGAAAAGGCCATTCAAAAGTGTTGGGGACTTTCACAAGGAGTGGACTGAGGCTGGAATCAGTGCATCAAGAGCCACCACACAGAGATGGATCCTGGACATGGGCTTCAAATGTTGTATTCCCCTTGTCAAGCCGCTCCTGAACAACAAACAATGTCAGAAGCATCTTACCTGGGCTAAAGACAAAAAGAACTGGTCTGTTGCTCAGTGGTCCAAAGTCCTCTTTTCTGATGAGAGCAACTTTTGCATCTCATTTGGAAACCAAGGACCCAGAGTCTGGAGGAAGAATGGAGAGGCACACACTGCAAGATGCTTGAAGTCCAGTGCAAAGTTTCCACAGTCTGTGTTGATTTGAGGAGCCATGTCATCTGCTGGTGTTGGTCCACTGTGCTTCATTACAGCCGTCTACCAGGAGATTTTGGAGCACTTCATGCTTTCTTCTGCAGACGAGCTTTATGGGGATGCTGACTTCATTTTCCAGCAGGACTTGGCACCTGACCACACTGCCAAAAGTACCAAAACCTGGTTCAATGACCATGGGATTACTGTGCTTGATTGGCCAGCAAACTCGCCTGACCTGAACCCCATAGAGAATCTATGGGGCATTGCCAACAGAAAGATGAGAAACATGAGACCGAACAATGCAGAAGAGCTGAAGGCCACTATTGAAGCATCCTGGTCTTCCATAACGCCTCAGCAGTGCCACAGACTGATAGCATCCATGCCATGCCGCATTGAGGCAGTAATTGATGCAAAAGGGGCCCAAACCAAGTACTGAGTACATATGCATGCTTATACTTTTCAGAGGTCCGATATTGTTCTATGTACAATCCTTGTTTTATTGATTTCATGTAATATTCTAATTTTCTGAGATTGTGAATTTGGGGTTTTCATGATCTGTAAGCCATAATCATCAAAATTATGACAAATCAAGGCTTGAACTATCTCGCTTTGTATGTAATGAGTCTATCTCATATATTAGTTTCACTTTTTAAGTTGCATTACTGAAATAAATGAACTTTTGCACAATATTCTAATTTTTCGAGTTTCACCTGTACAAAAAAGATAGTTATATAACTAATTGATTTATATTAAAATGTTGAATTTGTATTAAACAACTGTATTACATAATTACATAATTAACCAATGTGAGGATGGATATAAAAATAGATGACAATGCGAAGGGGTATAATATAGAATAGAAAGGAAAAATTGAATTTGATTAAGATTAGAGATGAGGATGAAGGGTAATATTGGTTTTTTAAAAAAATAGATGAGGAATAAATATGGCAAAAAGGAAATATAGAAATTGTAAATTTAAGTGAAATGACTGAACACTGTTTAAATTTGTGAACCGGCCAAATACTCTGTTCAAAGAAAATACATTGTATGTATGTGTGTTTCTAATTATTGCTATTTATTCATATTTGTTCTCTTTTATTCTTTAAAGTTTAACAATTCATTCTTTATCTTAATATCTTTATATTTGTTTGGGGTTGGTTTTCTTCCCTTTCATCTTTTTTATTGTACAGCAATCTTTCTCCTCAAACCTACCACCTCTCTCTTTTCTTTCCTTCTTACTTTCTCTTTCCCCCCCTCTTCTTCTCCTCCCTACTTCCTCTTCCTTTCTCCTTCTCCTCCTTTCTTCCTCCCCCTCTTACCCTCACTCCTACTCTAATTTCCCTTCCCTTCCTTCATTCCTCTCTATTGCTGTATCCTTTTATGCATATGGACTACTCAGAGGGCTGAAAAAGTTATTTTTCATTGGTCCTCGCACTTTTGACCATTCCTCGAACTTATGACTGTCCTCACATTTTACGTTTTTGCCCTATCTTGTCACCATGGTGAAGAGAAGCAGTTGTGAAATGAGTGACATGGTTGTTAAGAATGCTACACGGGCATAAATGTGAGGATGGTCATAAGTGTGAGGACCAGTCAAAAGTGCGAGGATCTGTCAGAAATGACTTTTTTCAGCCCTCTGAGTAGTCCCTATACACATAGCCATGGCCACCCGGTCACATGCCCAGCTAGCCATGCCCACCCAGTCACATGACCTCCAAGCCACACCCACAAAATAAGCCACGCCCACAGAACCGGTAGTAAAAAAAAATTAGAACCCACCCCTTGTATGGGGTCACCACAACATGAGGAACTGTATTAAAGGGTCGCGGCATTAGGAAGGTTGAGAACCACTGTCCTAGGTGCTTGTCTGAGCTCATTTTGTCAACCTTCTGTTTGTTGCTTATCTGAGTTTCTGTCTTGACCCAGTCTTTCTGAATGGATTACCAAATCTGCATTTCTACAAGCTGGCCTCCTTAGTTTCTGCTTGGGGCAAGGAAACTGGGGCTGGTTTCTGAATATGTTGGCTCAATCTTAATGAGCACAAAATATATGCTAGGGGCTATTAAAAAAGACTGAGACTGCTTTCTCGCTTATAAAAAAAGCATGTTTCTCCATTTCTCATCTAAGGAAATATAATATTCTGCCTTTTTTAATATTCCCCAAAATATTTCATTCTTCTGCGGGGTGGGTGCTGACTTTCTACACCATTTTGCTACCTTCTGACAAGCAAAGTCAATGGGGAAACCAGATTCACTTAGCAACCATGTTACTAAGTTAACTGCAGTGATTCATTTAACAACTGTGTCAAGAAGTCATAAATGGGGCAAAATTCACTTAACTATCTTGCTTAGCAATGGAAATTTGGGGCTCAATTATGGTTGTAAGTCAAGGACTAACTGAAGTTGCGCAGGATTAGACCAATGTGTAAGGACGTGTTGGAAATGAATTCAACCAACAAGCATGGGGCGATGAAAACAAAGAGATTTTATTAAAAGAAAATAATAAAAGCTATTTTGCAAAATAGGGTGGGTATATCCCAGCAGATCTCAACAGAGGAGTTTAAGCCAGGAAGCCACACCTAAAATTTCAAAAGCATTACATTTTATAGTTCCCTATCCTGATGGCCCATTTCCCTCCTCCTTTGGACTTATTGGACAGGTCCTCCAGGACCTTTTGTGCATATGGACTACTCAGAGGGCTGAAAAAGTAATTTTTGACTGGTCCTCGGACTTGTGACCAGTCCTCGAACTTACGACTGGAGAAGGAAGGACAGGAGGGAGGGCGCTGGGGGGGGGGCGCTGTCCGGCCAGGTCAAGTGCAGGACCAGGTATTAAAGGAAGAACCATCTGTGTTTGGAAGAGGATTGTGAGGGGGGAAACAAATCCCACCCCACCCGGCTTTCCTTTTACCTTTCTTTAACGCGTCCCGCTTCCCTCCCCAAACCTTGGAAGGCAGCGTCCTCCGCGCTGCCTCTGAGTTAGCAGCTTCCTTCCTTCCCCGAAGCCCTGCCAGGCTTGCCTGCCTTCCACGCTGCCTTCCCAAGGTTTGGGGAGGGACACACACACACACACACGCACGCACGCACGCACTCACCCACTCAAAGCCTTCGAGAGCTGAGGCTTTTCTTTCCCCCCTCCTGCAGCCAAACACACACACACCTTCGAAGCCTTCGAGAGGCTTCAGAAGCCAAGGGCTTTTTTTTCTTTTCCCCCTCCTGCAGCCACCTCGAGGGCTTTGTGGCGCGGAGGTTTGGGGAGAGAAGCAGGGGCGTTAAGGAAAGGTAAAAGGGAAGCGGGGTGGGGGTGGGCGGCAAACTGGCCATGGGGACACCAGGAAGGCAGTGTGGAAGGCAGGCAAGCCTGGCAGGGCTTTGGGGAAGGAAGGAAGCTGCTAGCTCTCTTCCCCACAGCCGGGTGGCCCTGCCAGGCTTGCCTGCTTTCCTGGCGATCCCCGTGGTCAAGCCCGCTTGCCTGCCTTCGCAAGCTGGTCTCGGGGACGCTGGGAAGGCCACGTGGAAGGCAGGGAAGCATGGCAGGGCTATGGGCTGCAGGGAAGGGAGTAGGGGAGGCAGGCTGGGATGGGGGGGCGGGGGGGAGGGCAGGGGCAGCTAGGTAGGCCACGACTCGCAGGCTTACCTGGCAGGCGCAGGAATCATGGCAGGCAAGCTGCAAGCTAGGACCCACACAGTACAAGTGAGGAGTGACTGGGTGGAGGGGGGGCGGGGTGAGCGAGCGTCCCTGCAACCCTGGGAGCCAAAACGGTTGCAGGGAAAAAGGCATTTTTTTCGTGACTCAAATATAAGTCGAGGGGGCTTTTTTCAGCCTGAAAAACGTGCTGAAAAACTCGGCTTATATTCGAGTATATACGGTACATTGTAAAATTCAGTCATATTTAAATCTTAATGCAGGAAAGATACAATTGATTTCATACATATGTTTTTACAGAGGTACATGTATTACAAATGCTTAACAAATAAATGCTTAAATGGAAAACACTTTTGTAGCAGCATAACATATATTGTACAATAGAATAATAAGTTTCTATTCAATTATTACTATTCCCTTTGTTACTATTTTATTTTTGAATTCCCTTATATCCTACAAATCCACCCGTTCTATTTTTTTACACTTTTTCATAAAATAAAACATTACTTCTGGAATTCTCTTAAGCTTTCTCTAATTTCTTCAACATTTTCAAATTTCATAATAGCAGTATATTCATTAACATCATCATCATCATCATCATCATCATCATCATATGTTTCTCTTTATTTTGTGTAACAGATATCATACCTTCAATAGTGCTTTGTACCACATTCTTAATAAGGGATATAAGTCATGGTAAACAGATTAATCCCAAAATAACCATACCTGCCATAAATAAAGCTTGCTTCCAATTATTAAAAATTCCCCCCAAAAAATCCTTCATCATCCAGAATCCCTGTCCATTTTTGTACCGGAACATGAGCTATTTTTCTCATCCTATCTGTGATTTGTCTAATTACTTCTGCTGTATCATCGATTTCTAGGCAACAGTTGGTTAAATTAAATTTATCACACACGCCTCCTTCTTTAACTAGTACATTCCATCAGCTGCCCAATTTTTATATCACTCGGTTGTACCGATCTTTTCGCTCTAACATTATTTGCTAAACTATCATGCACAGTCAGTCCCAACAGTTGTTTTTGCTTCATGGGAAGAAGGAAAAAAAACCTGGCTTAATGATTTCCAGTATACAAGATCCATACCACCCCTTGGGTAGATATCCATAGGCATATTTTCCACATACGTACCTTCCGGAACTACCCAGTCCAGGGTGTCATTTTCAGGATCCTTCAAGTAAGCCATCTCCGTTATTTTACTTCATGTTTCCTCTTTCGAGGTTCCACTTCCTCCCCACCAACTGTTGTTATTCCATACATTGCGTACACTCTTGTAATGGTTGGGCTGCATTTAAGAGTATCTTCAATGATCTTAATGTCACACTCTATCTTGCACCCAGTACACAGAACACAATCAATACAATGATAACAATAGCAGCACCCAGAAGCACAGTTACAAAACCAACACATCTGGGAGAGCGCGCAATGGAATCTGCTCAGTTGTGGTCCTCTTCAGTTGGGGAAACAGCATAGGCAACCACTCAGTCCTAAGAAAGAAAAATACAAAAATAGCCCAGATGATGAAGAACACTATTCCCACTGGTAATGTTACTGCCCACCAGTCCATCGGGTTCTTTGGATCGTCAACTTCAATGGATCTCCTTGGTGAGATTCCACCTTCCACTCCTTTGGGGCTGGCACGGGCCCTTTCACTTGGGTTTAACTTCTCCTTCCAGCTCCGGATCAGCACCCAATCACCTTGGTGGAATTTGTGGACTGGAAACTCCAAAGGTGGTGTTTGGGCTATTGTTTCAACACTTTGTCTCTGGTTTCCAGGGAATCAATGCATATGCTTCCTGGAGTGAAAACTACTCCAAACAACAATTCATATGATGATAATCCAATATTCTTTCTAGGTTGGGTCTAACAAAACTATTGACACCACTGTTGCTGTAGCATTACTGCAGGGTAAAGCTTCAACCCACCCTGTGAGGTGGTCCACTATGACCAATAAATATTTTACTCTCCCCACTTTTGGTAATTCTGTAAAATCCACTTGAATACATTGAAATGGTCTTAAAGCTGGTGATCTTCCTCCCATCTGTTGTTTCTGTTGTGGCTCCGACCCCCGAGCCCATCGCATCGGAGGAAGAAGGCTCCGAACATGAAGGAGAGGAGCCAGCCAGGCCTCCCTCCCCTGGCCCCTCCTCTCTGGAAATTCCTCAGCTGCCGGCTGAAGGAGAGGAGATTAGCCAGGAGCCAGGTGTCTCCGATCGGTCGGAAAGTGATGAGGGGGATAAACTGTGGCTGGACCCACGTCAGCGTCGGCGTGCTAAAAGATCCCAGCAAATGAGGAGGCGTGCCAGGGATTAGCTGAGTCACTGGACCACACCCCACAAGCTATATAAAGGAGTGGGGTGGCAGTTTGAGGTTTGTGACGGACAAAGTTTCATTCTTGTTAGTTTCTTGGTGTCAAACCTCAGTCGGCTTCAAGGATTGGAATTTGGACTGTGTTTTTCCTAGCTGGTGTGTATGTGTTTGTTATCTGGTGATCGAATACCCCCCCCTTGTTTAGTAAAGAACTTGGCAGCCGGTTCCCATAGGGCTGCCCAAGCCTTGATAACGAAACCTCCGTGTGTGCCAGTCATTTAACCCTCATCTGTCTGTGTGGGTTTGTGCGTGTGGGGGACGGGGACAGAACAGTTTCCTGACCGCTTGTTTATTCACCTTTTTACAAATTTGTCTATAATTGACTTTGCTAAAGGATATATTCCAATACAACCATAACATTTCAAACGTTTATTTACAATAGCTTGAATTCCCCAATGACTCCACCCATATTTTGCCAAATGTATGCACTATCCCAAACACATACTTGGAATCTGTGAATATTGTTCCTATTTTTCCTTCCAAGATGCACAGAGCTTGATTTAGTGCATACTATTCACAAGTTTGAGCAGACCAATTTCGAGGCAAAACCCCTGCTTCCAGGATCTCTTTAAAATTGTTTCTCTTTTCTCCAGGGGGTGTTCCCCCAAATCAAGTCTTATTTTCATTTATAAATCTATTACTTCAGAACAATAATGTTCTAACCCATACTAATCCATTAATTTGGTGTTGGCTAAGAACTGTACTGGATTCAAATTGTGATCTGTAGTTCAAATCTGTATTAAAATTGCTTCATATTTTAGATGGGGTGCTCACAATAAGAGCTCCCCCAAAAGTCAATTTCCTACTTTCCTGGACCAGCATTGCGGTAGCAGCAATTGCTTGAATACATACTGGCCATCCCCTTATTTGACAAGAATGCCACAGGCTTCTTTTGATCTTCCCAGTCCTGAGCCAACACCCCTTGTGTGGTTCCATTCTCTGTGTTTACAAAGAGATGGAATGGCTTTTCCAAATTTGGCAAACTTAATACAGGAGCCTTGGTTAAAGCTTGTTTCAAATTTTGAAGGCTTCCTCTTTCGTGTCCCTCCCATTTCAAATTCCAAGGTTCAGATTTAATTAATTTTGCATACAGGGATTTGGTAAAATCAGCATACCCATCAATCCAGAGTCTGCAGTATCCAACCAAACCTAAGAATTTTCTTAGTTCTTGCTTGTTTTTAGATAGAGGCTGAGATGCCACCCCTTCTATTCTATCAGGAGTGATTTTCCTACTCCCTTCACTAATTAAGTGTACTCTAATGCTTTGTCCACTTAATCTCATCTCTGCAGTTAATACTGATATCGAAGCACCACTTCCTCTTTCTTAGGTCCCACTACTAAATTTATCAAGGGCTGTCTGTGGAACCCAAAAGGGAATTGCCCCTAACACCACTAATATTGACTTTCATCTTCTGCCATCATATTGTCCACTTACAACTCCCTTCTTTGGATCGGCCAGTCTTAAACTCTGTTCTCCCTGCTCATACCACTTCTTCTTCCCATTATCACTTGGTGCCACCCCTGCATTCCTTCATTCCTTCCCCATCCAAAGGTTCCCTATGATAGCTGGGGTTTCAGATTTCCCTCTTGTTTTACCACTTCCTTACCATTGCTACCATATACCACTCACAACATCCATAAGCTTAATGCCTTCTGCCTTTCATCAGGTTCTACTTTCTCTAACTTCTTCTTCTCATCCTCCTACCACTGCCATCCTGGCTTCCAAGTCAGCACAAGTCTGTGCAGACCAACTTAATGGCAACTTTGTGGCTTCCACTAAAACTTCCTCTCTCCCTTCTACTATTGTATATCCATTCCTTTCGCTTCCCTTCTCCCACTCGGGAGGATCCATCTATAAACAAATTAGTTCTTTCTTCCAAAGGAACATCCATTAAATCAAGTTTAACCCTAGGCTATACTACAACTACCCCAACACAATAATGTTCAAAATCCAATCCTCAACTTCTTCAGGTGTTATTTTTGTACTGCTTTCATTAATCAAATGTCCTAAGTATTTTATCTCTCTTTCTACATATTATAATTGCTAACCTATCTCTGTAACAATTTCTAAAAGGGCAACAACGTGTGCTGCTAACAAACAAACAATGCCATAGGATGGAGCACCTAAGTATTCAAAATGCACACAGACATAAAGATTTTTTTAAAAAAAATGAAGGTAAGAAGAACAACTTCAAAAATAAAACGCTTAGCTATTGCTTAGCGCATTGTAAGCCGCCCTGAGTCTCCGGAGAAGGGCGGCATATAAATCAAATTAAAAAAAACCCAAATAATCTAAATGAGGTATTTTGGATCAATGCTCTGAAATATATTTGGATCAAACTTTAGTGTCAATTCTCTGCCTTTAGTAAAATGCGAGTCAGATTCAGATTCCATTCAGATGGAAGTAAATTCTCATTGAATAGGTTAAAAAAAATTTACAAATGTAAACGTCAAAAATTTCCAGAAAAAATAAAACCAAAATTGTATTCAGAGCAGAAAAGAAAATATATGTGCATAGCTTTTATATGCAGATGAAAGAGACCAAAACAGTGAACGGTAAGGCTGCACGAGCAGGTCACCCATTTCCCCCTCCTTTCTCAGACAGGCTCAGCAGAGAGAGGGGGGTCAGAGAAAGGGGGGGGAATGGTTAAAACGAGCAGAAAAGCCTCACTCCCCTCTCCACTCAGCATCCTTTCAACAAAACAACCCTCTCTGCATCTCTCTCTAGTCTAAACAACTCACAGACATTTTTTTACTTACTTCACAACAACAACAACAAAACCTTGCAACTTACTGTTTCTTTATACGAAAGGGAATCAAAGTACATTCACACCAACTTACCCTCAAAATATTCACATTTGCAGTGCAATCAAACTGCTTGTGTACACCAATTTCACATGCAAAAATCCCATTTCATGCAAACCAATCATTACAATTATTTCAGAGAGCTTTTTCACAAGCCAATGAGCTCCATTTTCTAAATAATTTTGTGTACTATTATTAGAGGATTTCACCCTCCATCCAGCTCCTTCCACTTTTTCTTTCCTTGGTCAATCTGTAGCTCATTCTTCAAGCAGTGGGAAAACTCAGGAAGTACGGTAGGTTTAATCACAAATGTGATTTTGGGCCCTAACCACTGCCTGTTTCCCACAGCTTCAAGCCCAAGCTTACTTAATTTGCTGGCCGACCAAACATATCACAATCAATTCAATCCCATTCAATTCTACACACTATCATTATAGATGTACATCAACAAAATAATTTTTAACAGAAATCACATCAAATTAATCAATTCAAATTATCTGAGTCTTCCCATTTAGACAGGCTTTACCTTTTTGTTACCTGCTAAACCCCGGGTGGGAAGAACAATAAACAATTTCTTCTTTATTCTTAGTTCTTTCAGAGTTCTCTGGCTCTTTTAAGAATGGTAAATTATCAAAATCTTTATAACACTGCAGTATTTTTTTTCTCCTACTCTGGGGTCCTCCTACCACACATAACAACATAAACTAACCATATCTTCTTTGGTCAGCCCCAACGTCTGAATCATCTTACTGTATGGTGGGGCTTCCCAACTTCTAAGTATTTTTCCCTAAAGGACTAGTCGGGTCTATTTACAGTTTGGGATTCTTCCTAATTGTTTTAATGAACTTCTCACTTTTACTCAAAGTTACACCCATTGTTCTATCTCCTCAAGCACTGGATTGTCTCTGCCCTGGGGATGTTCTGTCTAGCTCTTTCTAGCTTGGATATCCCAGCAGACACTGGTGTATTTTTAAAGATCCAAATTCTTCTCCATCTATTTTAGAGCTCCCAGCAGATGCTGGCGTATTTTTAAAGATCCAAAATGTATAGAGACCTTTGTTCACACATCATTTGCACCTGGCCAGGGCTCTCATGAGCAAGTTTGAACTCCACTTTTCTTTTTAAAAACAACTTTTATTGCTGTAACAGTAAACGTGTCCCTGGGTGGGCTAGCACAGTCCAGAGAGGACATTTCCCTTGGGACCACCTGAATTGCCCTGGTCAGTTACCAGACTGGAATAATTCTTACCAACTTGATCAGTCCTTTACCACAGCCTGAAGACCGCTAGGGACTTCTCCACAAGTCTCAGATTTTCACAGTCCTACCCAACCCACCAACTGCCTAGGGAGTGTGTTCTTATTTTATCAGAACTACACACAGGTTTGTGCACAAAATCTGCCCGGTCTATTCCAGCAATTCCAAAAATCTGGTACCTTCCCTCTCTTTCCGTTTTCAATCGACCACTATTTAAAACGGGGGTCCATGTTTTGCTCCATACTCCTGAACAGCCAAGTCGACTGCAGACCGTTGAAATCAACGGGGCATGCCTTCTTCACTCGACCCCACTGCCCAGGGCATCAGAAGAAAACAAAAGATTGCCTGCATTCTCCACCAATTTGTTGGAAATGAATTCAACCAACAAGCATGGGTCGATGAAAACAAAGATATTTTATTAAAAGAAAATAATAAAAGCTATTTTGCAAAATAAGGTGGGTATATCCCAGCAGATCTCAACAGAGGAGTTTAAGCCAGGAAGCCACACCTAAAATTTCAAAAGCATTACATTTTATAATTCCCTATCCTGATGGCCCATTTCCCTCCTCCTTTGGACTTATTGGACGGGTCCTCCGGGGTTTCAGCTAATCCAAGATGCCTCAAAGGAATATATTATCTCTCTCTTTGTTTTCTCAGATTACTTTCTCTTCCGCACCTCCCGTACCTCTCCATACCTGTCCATTACACATCTACATAGCATCTCTCAGTTTTAAGGAATGTTTCCATGCACCCTCAGCAGGCCCCTCTCCTATGTCAAAGAACAGGATAATGCCCACATGTCCCTCTCCAAGCATATGCACCATAGACATGGGAGAAAAGTTCAACAAAGCATATAATCGAACTACATTGTAAAATTCAGTCATATTTAGATCTTAATGCAGGAAGGATACAATTGATTTTATTATGGAATTCTAGGAACTGACACGGAATTCCGGGATCAAACAGAAAAGGTTTATTGCGCAAGGTTCAGTGGCAATCACAAGAAGCAAACACTGAACCCCAAAGGGTTCTGATGCAGTTACTGTTATACATACTTTTGACATCTTATGATTGGTTACAGTTCTGACAGCCCACAGCCCCCCACCTTGTTGCTACACCATACTCTTTAGCTAGCCTTCCTTTGTTTCTTAAGCAGGAAACTCCATGTGGGTTAGTTCTGCAATTTGACATAAGTGCCTCTGCGGTTTGAATTCTTGAACTCTCCAACTGTAGAATGGTGAGCTAACCTGTGGTTTGAGTAACCTTGCGGTTTAACTTTTTGAACCCAATATTTGTCTCTCATATTTACTAGCTAAAGGACCCGTAGAGATCATTTAGGCTGACCCCGTATTATTTCACTCTTATATTTAATTTCATTATTCTATATTATTCCCCCCCCTTTGGAAGTTTTTCCATGCAGAAATTTCCACTGTTTCCCATCTGTTTCATGCTTTTCAGTGGGTACATTCTATACTACTTAATAAGCAAGCAAGTATATAATATATAACATAATCAGTTCAGGATAAGGATATATATTAATGCAAAGGAAAGATAAGTAATACATATTGTATTGATCCTTTATTGGTTTTAACATTTGATATTGATTGATTTTAATTGACATGTTTTAAATTATGGGCCAAATTGTATTTAAATTATTTTAAAATGATTTTAACTTTTGTATTATGTTTTTTACTTGGCTGTTCACCGCCCTGAGTCCGCTAGGAGAAGGGCGGTATAAAAGTTTAATTAATAATAATAATAATAATAATAATAATAATAATAATAATAATAATATGATTTTCAATCTTATTCTCTGAAGCACTTTCTCTAATTACCCAGCTGAGAGTTGTACATATGTTCCTGCACCAGAAACTTCATTTTCATCAAAGAGATCAGGGTCAATGTTATGGTCAATAAGGCTTTCCATCAAAATCAACTCTTTTTCAATTCTTATCTCTTTTACTGCTCTCATAGCTAGTTGTCTGAACAAAGAATAAAGGCCAGGCCTGTCACAACAGGAATAACATCTGTCTAATCTGACCCATTTTGAATGCTCGGTCCTGCAAATCTTTGGCAATCTCTCTGACCACTCCTGACTTATTCATGTAAAAACAACAGTCTTCTCCCAAGAATACACACAAACCACCTTCTTGGGCCTTGACCAAGGTCCCTGCAATTTGGTTCAGGCTTTCTTGGAACTCCTCTGACAATTGCTTGAACTGTGTTATGGAGTGTGCCATTCCACCTATACCTGTTCCAACAGCAGTCCCCAGGATTGCTAATAGTGGGACCAAGAGTGGCACCCCTTTTTGAACATGCCCCATGAGGGGAACAGGGATAGTGTGCTCTTCACTGACAACACCTATTTTGGGGAGATGTACATGTTCCAGTCCAGTTTGTAGGTTAAACACAAATACACATTTTTCCCACATAAGAAGAAAACTCCATTTTTCCTTACATACACACCTATATTCATGGAAAATGCATGGCTCATTGGTTTTTCTCATTAGTCCAGACCCCTAAAGTCCTTGCCACTAGCATGCCACCAGTGGCTGCAATGGGACTTCTAGTGTAGGGTCCTTTTGCTTATCTCTGAGAATTGTGCCTTCAAAAACATGATGGGAGCTTGCATTGCTAAGGGGAAGTAGGACACATAAGCCTATGTTGGATCTAATGGAGACAAGTGGTGGTATTGAGAAAGTGACCTTCTGTTGAAATAATAGTGGGCATAAGGAGAAATGCCACTAGTTAGTTTTTACATCCATAAGTGTCATTCTAGGGTCAAAGTGTATTTCTGATGGACATTGATTTCCCATCAGGGATCCTACAGGAATATCTGGTTCCTGATGTCACTTTACACACAAGGAGGGTGACCCTAGGATTTCCACACCAACAGCTATAGGGCAACAATGGGAACGGTTCATTTCCAGCCTTTTGAATGCATTATAAAAATCTCCTTGCAATTTGGCAACTGCTACTTTGGTTCTCCATTTACCCTAATATCTTTCTCAAGGACTATTGTAGCCCTGGTCCTGACCCAAAGATCTGGCTCAACTGGAACAGCATTGTAAGATGAAGGTTCAGCAGACAAACATAACCAGTATTTTTGGCTTAGGGTAGGGTCAGACTGATTAACTAGGCTTTAACTCAATTCCAGTATTCTTAACATGTAGTTCCCTTTTCTCAATTGTTACAGGGGCCCATTCTACCTTTGTTCTACCCCACTCTGTTCTGGGATTGTCAGACGCTTGTCTTTAGGTTTTGGGGTTGGCTTAGGTTCAGGGTACCGACCCCACTTATTTATGGTACGTCGTTGGCAGGAGTGGACCTGTTCCAAAGAGTTCACACCTTGTGACCCGTTCTTGCCTTGTCCTTTGGGGTTTTCAACTTCCCCAGATCCTTTCTCAAGGGCAAGGGTGTCACTTGGGCATTCTCACAACATTGGGAACTACTATTCAGTGTGTAGTAGTTCATTAGGCCCTTTGCCAATAATAGCCAAAGCCACAGAAAACTCATAATTGTCCTCTACACAGAACCTATCCAATCACAATTCCCTTAATCTACAAAATCACCACATCAGGAAGAAGGTTAAGGTTATATGTGACTTGGGAAGGGCAATATGGGAAGAGCCTTGGTAGTACAGTGGACTAAAGCACACTGTTATTAACACCAGCTGCCTGCAATTACTGCAAGTTCGAATCTCACCAGGCTCAAGGTTGACTCAGCCTTCCATCCTTTCTAAGGTAGGTAAATTGAGGACCCAGTTTGTGGGGGCAATAAGCTGACTTTGTATAAATATACAAAAGTATGAAGGCTATTGCTTAGCGCATTGTAAGCCGCCCTGAGTCTCCGGAGAAGGGCGGCATATAAATCAAATAAAAAATAAAAAAAAAAATAAAAAAAAGTATTAGTTTTAGGTATCCCACAGAACCACCTCTTATTTGTTAAATACAATATTCACATTCCTAGAGCTAGAGCAGCTCCACAGAGAGCTCATTCCCTGGCTTAAATATCTACAGGAGTTTCGTACTGCTCTCTGTCACAGTCAATGATTTTAGATTCAGCATCTGTCTTTTTGAGTAAGAGGTGATTCCAGCATACTATATACAGCAAATCACAACTAATCACAATAACAGCAAGCACGCTTATTAAAATAAGAGATAGTGTACCTACGGCTATATATGTTTGACTTCCCATTCCAAATCTTCAGCCGTACGTGGAGGGTCAGCTTCCGGTGTGACACCAGTAAGGCCTCTTCTGCCCCGTATGTTGCCTGCCCGTTGCCGGTAGGACAGTTATAGGGGGCGCTTCTTCAAGCGTACTACTAGGGGTCGGGCCTAGTCCTGGTCTGCCTCCCAATATTCCTAAACTGCAGACTTAACTCGAGTCCAGTGAATCCAAGACCTGGATTCCAACATTTTTACTGCAAGTGGGAACACATGACCACAGTATACGGGCCCTTCCACCTAGGCATTAAACTTTTTTCTTTCTAGTGTTTTACCCATACAATCCTCCAAATCACAATTTAATCATTTCTACTTTCATCACAATATAATTTAAAATATTTCAATTGTTACAATTTCCCTAATTAAATTTTGAATTGTTCTAGCTGGTATCCAAGTTACAACTTAATCCTTTTTACTTTCACCACCATATACCATTAAGGTATTTCAATTGTTACAGTTTATACTTATTCATATTTCTTTGTCTGCTTTTTTCTTAAAGTCCTGATAAGGCTGGTCAGTCAGGCTTGGGAAGGTCTGCTCCACTCTGGTTGCTGTGTTAACCTGCATACGTTGTTTCAATTTCAGGACCTGATGCTTGCAAAAGGGTAGCTGGGTTAAAGCATTTGTTTGTTTCAGGATCACTCGTGGTTTCTGAGTGAGAAGTAATTTCTGGGGTTTGTCAGCCGTAAATGCCCCTTTGTGTCTAAAACTCCTTGTATCGCATGGCTGGTGTAAATAGTAGTTGGCTGCCTAAGGGTTAATTTCCCAATAGTTGGACAGACAGCTTCCTTCCATCACTCTCTGCCTTTGATTTATAGTAATGGGGCAGGGTTAGCTCTTCTGCCTGAGAGGAACAGGCACTGCTAAGGCTTCAGTCTGGGGTGCGGCATATCCTGGTGGGTTATCTTCAACTTCGGTACTTCAAACTCCTGCCAGGTATTGGGGATTTGACTTTCTTGAGACATATTTCTTGCCATCACGACCAGGAGGGAAACTGGACACGCAGGCATATCTATATTTCTTCCATCTAAGGAACATTTCAGGGTTTTCAGCAAGGGGCGACAATTTATGAAGCCATTAACCCCTTGGATATTTTAGAAAAGGCAGCTAGCAGCTTTGTTTAGATGCCCCTGTGTCTACTAAGAAGGTTACATTATTCCCCCTATTTTCATTCGGACCAAGGATTCAGGGGGGGCTTGACTGAACCCTGGTCCCCTTCAGTCTTCAGGCCTCTCATCTACTGCAGCCAGGCCTATGGCTTCCTTTCTTTACAGAATGCTTTTGCAGCTTTTCTTCAATGTAGATTGAGCTCACTAGGCTTGAGAAGCAACTTGTCTAAAACAGCATACGCACAAACCTTGCAAGGATGATTCAACATGTTGCCCTGGGACGTTTTATTACAGGCAATCTTCTTAGCCAACACAAGAACTATCTGTTCTCTCTTCCCTTTTTTCTTGCTTGAGAGCAAAATTAGTTTATTATTTATAGGAAGGCAGGCAGGAAACAATTACAAGCATGGCGTTCCGAGGCTTGCCTGGAGTTTAATTTTATTCTTGCCCTTGCTCTCTTCTAAATCCAATTTTTACTTTTAAAAGAGAAGTATAATTTTCTTGGAGTTCTTGGTAATTATGATTAAATTTTATTTCAGCAAGTGAAAAGGAGTTTTTTAGTGTATCAATCTCTTTTTCTTGTTTGATGTCTTCTTGTACAAGTTTTTCATTTTCAGCTATTTTACCAGAAGCATCATGTCTTTGGAGATAGTAATTGCTGTAGGTAAATCTTTTAGTCTTGCTATTTCTAATGCAAGTTGATTCTGATTTTTATTATTATTATTATTATTATTATTATTATTATTATTAATAATAATAATAATAATAATATTAAGTTGTCATTTTCGAATTGCATAGCTTCTAATTTTTCTTGTTCATTTCATTTTGCAAATCATCTAATTGCTGTTTAGCTTGCATAGTCATATTATCTTTAAGATTTTCAATATTTATTTTGTGTCCTTTTTGTAATTCATCTTTCACTTTTTATAATTCTTCATAAATGAATAAAAGTTGATTCCTTAATCTCTCTAGTTCTGCTTTTACAGATCTAAATCATCCGTGCAGGGCTAAAGACATGAGAACGAGGTCCCCTCCCCCTTGTGGGTAAGGAAGGCATTGCAAAGTAGAAAAAGGGAGGGGGTAGATAGTTTGTGGTCAAGTTTGAAAGAATAGCAACTACACATCAGTATTGTAGCTAGTGAACTTAAAACTTTTACTTATAAACTCGAGTTTATCTTGAAGCGTAGAGAAGAAGGAAAGTTGAATTTTGTTCTTCATCCGTTTAGATGGCCAGACCAAACTGGATGAGATTTTTTTTCTCTTCCTCTCAATACTCTCAATTCTTTTTTTAACAATTTAAAATTCATATCTCTAGAGATCAGGCAGTTGCAGTTACCTTGAAGGTACACAAAGACTTTAGACATATACACTAGTCATTCCCGCTTTAAATTTTAGTTGAATTAGGGAATGCACAGATCTTAACACTTAATTTTTTTACATAAATCATATCAATTTTAATCAATTCAATTATCTGAGTCTTCCCATTTAGACAGGCTTTTCTTTTTAGTACCTGCTAAACCCCGGGTGGGAAGAACAATAACAATCTTCTTCTCTCTTTCAGAGTTCTCTGGTTCTGGTGGTTCAGGAACTGGTTCAGTTTTTATTGCAGGGGGAGCTACTAGTTGAGTTACTGGTTTTACTCGTGTAGAATACAGAGGGGGTCGTTGTACTTCCTCCCTATCAGCCTGGTTTAAAATCTTTGGCACTAAGGTTTTCTTTCTCCCCTCTCTTTTAGATTTCATCAAACAGACCCTAGCAAACTCTGCCTGACACTTGATTAACCAAGGGAGTCTCTCTTTTACGTTAATTTTGCCACTGATCAATATATGGATACGGGTCCCAATGTCCATCCCCTGTTACTCTCTGGTGGACTCTCGAGATGAGCCCTGGGTCTAAAGACCCTTCCTCTGGCTACCCCACGCCGAAGGTAGGCCACTCATTATAGCAAAATGTCCGTAGTGTATCAGGGTCACATTGGGGGTCTCCATAATTTCTCAGGAAACCTACTTTGAAGTTGTCTAACATACATTGCAGGGGTGTCCGTAAGGCACCTCTTTTGCTACTACTACCACCCATGTTCTAACACACTACCGTTGACCCGATGTGCCGGAATTTCCAACGGTCACAATGTGGGAACTGCAACGGTTTAACCACCCACACAGTCCTAATTGGAGACTTTAACTGCGGGCGTCTTCTGCTGTTTGCGGACTAAAGGACCAATTCTGTTTGTCCCTTAAGGATCCTTGACTGGAGTGCTTCGCTGGCGGGTGTGTCCCCTATCCCTTCGACAAAGTCTCCCCGTAGGCAAGGGCTACGGAGCCGGCTTGGAGATTCAAGCACCAAGACAGGGGTTTGCCCACCAGGGCAGTCCATCTGGAAGGTCAATGGCCTCTTCCCATCAGTCCCTGCGGAGTCGCCATTTATTATGGAATTCTAGGAACTGACACGGAATTCCGGGATCAAACAGAAAAGGTTTATTGCGCAAGGTTCAGTGGCAATCACAAGAAGCAAACAATGAACCCCGAAGGGTTCTGATGAAGTTACTCTTATACATACTTTTGACATCTTATGATTGGTTACAGTTCTGACAGCCCACAGCCCCCCACCTTGTTGCTACACCATACTCTTTAGCTAGCCTTCCTGTTATGGAATGATGGGACCAAACAACATTCCTGGTCAGCCAGAGACAGTTTATTGCGCAAGGTTCAGAGCAGTTGGGTACTTGCAAATCTGAACAAAGAAGAGCTTTGATACAACTGTTTTTATACATTTCCAAGACAAAGGATTTGGTGAGCTCATGCAGTTTTCCATATATGGTTAACATACATTGATTTGATGAGCTCATGCAGCTTAACATACATTTGTTATATGATAATGGACACTTCCTAATTACTAAACCATTAGTTTCTAGTTTATAAGATTATTTTCAGCTAGACTACTTTCCTAAATTCGGTAAGTACTAATGGAGTTTTTATTGCTGTCCTTAGGTAATAATTAACTCTTTGCCCCATACATGTCTTTGTGTCTTGGACAGTGAGGCCCCTCAGAAGTTTTCCATATGGCTGTCCTTCTGTGACAGCTAGGCCTCCTCAGAAGATATATTACCAATAATGGGGTTTAGCTGACTTTAATATAATCTCCAACAAGCACATTTCTTTCAAACCAGCACATTTCTTTCTTACAATAATGTGAACAAAGAGGGCCCTTCAGTGTTCATATAGCTGACCCTGCATCATTCACATCATTTCTTTGTTTCTTAAGCAGGAAACTCCATGTGGGTTAGTACTGCAATTTGACATAAGTGCCTCTGCGATTTGAATTCTTGAACTCTCCAACTGTAGAATGGTGAGCTAACCTGTGGTTTGAGTAACTTTGCAGTTTAACTTTTTGAACCCAATATTTGTCTCTCATATTTACTAGTTAAAGGACACTTAGAGATCATCTAGGCTGACCCCGTATTATTTCACTCTTATATTTAATTTCATTATTCTATATTAATTTCATACATATGTTTTTACAGAGGTGTTGCAGAAAAAACCAGGCCAAGCTCTTCAATGCAGGAAAAGTTT
>WNWU01012682.1:91640-129409 GCA_012654045.1 Ptyas mucosa
AAATTCAAAATCTTTAAACAGTTAAACAATACTTTTTAAGGACCATCATCTCATCAAGCAGGGTTATTTTCCATTTCTCCAGTCTTTCTTCTTTTCCTTTTTACGAACTTTCTTCTTAACTTTGATCCCTCTGCCTTTTTTAACTCCAGTAAAATTTTGCGGTTTTTGGGATTGCATATTATAAAATTTTTGCAGAAATGTAGCTTCTTCTGGAAACAGCTCTTTAAATGCAGATTGAGTTTTATAAAAAAAAATTTGTGTAACCAAAATTTCATCAGCTTCCAAAATTTCTTGCTCCTTATTCTGCACAGCATTCATCTTTCTCTCCTCAGTAAAAACTGCTATGATCTGTTGTTGTTTTTTTACATCTCCCAACTCTTCATTCAATCCCCCACTGCTAGATTGCAACTCAGTATTTCCATGTATTTCATTGTTTCCAGCTTGAGAAGCTTGAAATATAGTATCAATTCTTTTCAATAAAGCAGAGGTAATTGAACTCAAAGCTTCCTCAAAATCAGACCATTGAGGGTTAATTAACCCTCCTTTGCTTTCTTTGCTTTCAAAAAGACCAGCCATCTTGCCCCCCTTCTTCCTTCCCTTCCAGAAGGACAGAAAAAAAAGGAAAAAAAAAAGAGTTTCAAGAAGAAAAAAAAAAGACCCTTTACAATTTGTAATTTATATTGCTGCTTCAATTATTATTATTACATCCTTTCTTATTTCATCCACTTTTCAAAAAGGAGTTTTACGTTTCAAACAGGGGCTTATCAATAATTACTTTTAACTTTCACTTCTTCACGCCCCGTTGAAACTCAAACGCCATCTTGCTTTCACTTTCCACTTAGGGAAAATCTTTTAAAGAAAGTAAATCTTTGGAGTTAAAAAAAGAGAAAAAAAATACTTGCTGTTTCATTCGTGCAACTTGTGCTCCGCCAGCTTGATTCAAGAAGTATTTGTTTAAAATTAGTTGCTGGGATGGTAACGACATCTAGCTCTGCAAAGCAGAGACATCCAGGGTCCAGAGTACTGACAGGCTTAACGGGGAGCTCTCATCTTCGAGCGCCAGATTATGGGTAAAATCTGGCACTCTCAGGGAGCTCTACCCCACCCGTCTACTCACTTTCCCCCCTCATACCAGGGGGAAAGTTTCCAAACCGCAAGACAGCTGATAGTCGCTGTTCTTGCGGTTCTACGGAGCCCTGGGTAGGCGCTTCAAAAAGAAGCGTCCGGCGATGTCGCAGTCCCACCGGAAGTCGAGAATTGTTTTGTTTTCTTTTGCCACTTATAATACTGTGGAGTTAAAGTGTAAAGATTTATATGGTTATGAATAATGCAAGAACAAGGCAAATAACACTTTTTCCTCTAAATGTTAAAACCATGCAGTTACACAATGAACAGATTGCCAATATGTTCAGAATGAAAATGTTTCTTTGCTCAATTTTCCCCTTTGGGGTTTCCTCCTCCTTGTACAATGTTGCATAGTATTCCCGGGCTATTTCGAGTTTATCCTCCTCTTTATTTAGTATGTTCCCGTTCTTATCTTCTAATAAATGGATAATCGCTTTTTCATTCTCCTTTTTTAATTTATAAGATAGCCATCTGCCCGGTTTGTTTGCGTTTTCAAAATAATATTGTTTTGAGCGTTTTATCTTATAGGCCAATTCTTCTTGATCCAGAATGTTCAGTTTATGTCTGATTAACATCCAGTTTTCTTTTGCTACCTCATCTCCTGGCTTTTGCTGCAAAATCTTTTCTGCTTCTCCCAGTCTCTCTACAAGTTCTTTCTGTATCTTCCTTTTTTCTTTATTTTTATATATACTGTGGGATATTACCAGCCCTCTTAAGTATGCCTTCATCGTGTCCCATATAGTTGTTCTGGGCATTTCTTGATTTTCATTTTCCTCGAAAAATAGTTTTAGATCTCCCTTAATTTTTTGGGTGTATTCCTTATCCCTCAAAAATTGGGTGTTTAATCTCCATCTCTTCTGCTTCTTCCTCTGTAAATTTTTCCATTTTATCTCTAGAGGGTTGTGGTCTGCCCATATATTCGGTGTTATCTCTGCAGAATCAATTTCTATCCCCATGTTCCTACTGACCCACATCATGTCACTCCTTGACCAAGATTTTTGGGGATTGGAGTAGAAAGTATACTGTTTCTTATTCGGGTGTAGGGTCCGCCATATGTCTACTAGGTTTAGTTCATTAATTCAAAAAAGGTTCTTGGTAGTTTTTCTCTTTTTCTTTTGGACTTTGTTGCTCTTATAGTCTTTATCTGGATCTACAATTCCATTGAAGTCGCCAATTATACAAATCTTGCTATATTCCATTTTGCTTATTTTCTCGCCTAATTTTTTATAATAGTCTCCCAGATTTTTGTTTGGGGCATAAATAGCTACTAATAGTATTGGTAGATTCCCCCTCTTAATCTCAACTGCTAATGTTCTCCCCTTGGTGTCAGTATCTTTTAACTTGGCTGGTATCCCTTTCTTAACATATAGTGCTACTCCCCTCTTTTTTCCCCCCGCTAAGGATGTGAAGGTTTTTCCAAATTTATTGTAAACTAGACATTTCCCATCTTCTTTTTTTTATGTGGACTTCCTGAAGGCATATTATATAACAATACCTGATAGAGGAAAAACTCCCACTGATAGGAGAGGAGGAGAAAGAAATGCTGAATAGGGAAGTTACAATAGGAGAATTAAAGACAGCAGTATCAAAACTTAAAAATAATAAATCACCAGGCCCAGACGGTTTCCCAGGAGAACTGTACAAAAATTTGGATTTGGAGGAAATACTTTTACCAAAATTATTAGAAATATGCAATGAGGTCTTGATGGGATCCAGAATTCCGGACTCGTGGAGGGAGGCATATATCACCCTTTTGCCGAAAGAAGGTACCGATGTAAAATTAATAAAAAATTATAGGCCAATTTCCCTCTTAAACATGGACTACAAAATTTTTATTAGTGTAATAGCAGAAAGATTAAAAAAATATTAAATAACTTAATACACACAGACCAAAATGGATTTCTCCCCAGAAGGCATATAAGGAATAATTTAAGAATAGTGATGAATGCCCTAGAATACTACGAAATACATTCGGAGAAGCAAATGGCACTGGTATTCCTGGATGCTCAAAAAGCGTTTGATAATCTGAATTGGGAATTTATGACTCAGCAAATTAAAATGATGAAATTCAGAGAAAATTTTGAGAAAATGATAACCACAATTTATGATAAACAAAGAGCAAATATCCTGTTAAATGGGGACATGACAGAAACTTTTCAAATTAGGAAGGGGGTGAGGCAAGGATGCCCATTGTCACTGTTATTGTTTATAATGGCTTTAGAAACCTTACTAAGAAGAATTAGGAATAACAATGAAATAAAAGGATTAAAAATTAGGAAAGAGACTTACAAAACACAGGCATTTGCCGATGACATTGCTTTAATTGTGGAAGAACCATTAAAGACTGGGAAAAGTTTTTTGGAAACATTGGATAGCTATGGAGAGGTCTCCGGATTTAAATTGAACAAAACCGAAACTAAAATGTTAACCAAAACTTTGTCGGAGGACCAAAAGAAAACATTAGAAGAAGCCTTGGGTTTGCAAATAGTAAAAAAAATAAAATACCTAGGCATCTGGATAACGGCAAGATGCTCGGCCCTAAAAGAAGATAACTATTTATTTATTTATTTATTTATTTAATTAAACTTTTATACCGCCCTTCTCCTTTCGGACTCAGCGCGGTGAACAGCCATAATAAAACAATTATACAAAAAAGTTAAAACTAATTATTTAAAATAAATTATATAAAATTTGGCCCATATAGATTAAAATATTCCAACTGAAAATCAATGTTGAATTTTAAAACCAAATAAAACTATATGTCCTTAATGAAAAAAATTAAACAAGATTTGGAAAGGTGGGGGAAATTACAACTATCACTCTTAGGCAGGATAGCCTCAATAAAGATGAGCGTCCTGCCTAAGATATTATATCTGTTCCAAACCATACCAGTGTACCTAGATAAAAAATTCTTCTTAGAACTGAATAGTATCAACAGGAAATTCATTTGGGGAGGGAAAAAACCGAGGATTGCTTTACGAACATTACAGGATAAAAGGAGTAGGGGCGGCTTTGGACTCCCAGCATGGGAAGTGTATCATAGAGCAGCAAACTTGGTGTGGTTAAGGGAATGGGTCACCTTAGAAAATAAAAGAATCCTGATGCTAGAAGGACATGATCTGCAGAGAGGCTAGCACGCCCATTTATGGGATAAAAGCCAAAGGACAAGGACATACTTTCACAGGCATAAAACAAGAGATGCACTAGTGCAGACCTGGAGGGATATTAGACAAGCGCATTACATGAAAGTCCCGAAATGGATATCCACAATGGAGGCCATGATATATCCCAATATGTTAGGAATGGAAAAAATGTTCAGATATGAAGACATCCTGGATAGTGGCGGGAATCTCAAAACGAATGAAGCCTTGAAGGAGCAAGGTATTCATATTGATTGGTGGCCTTATTTACTAATTAAGTTGAGATACCAGAAAGATAAGAAGGAATTTGATATAGAACTAGGAACTAATGGACTAGATAAGATTTGGATGGGTACAGAAAATAAATTATTAGCCAAATTATACACATACCTGCTCGAATATGAAAGGGAAGAGGAGGCAGTCAAAAAACAGATGATTGCATGGGAAAAAAATATTGGCCGTAGTATAAATCTAGATGATTGGGAAACAATTTGGAATTATAACCTTAAATTGACAAGAGCAGTAGCATAGAAAGAGAACCAGTACAAGATGATATATAGATGGCACTTAGCCCCCACCAGAATAGCGAAAATTTATCCAAACGTGAGTCCAAAGTGTTGGAAATGTGACCATTACCAAGGCTCCTTCTACCATATGTGGTGGTCGTGCCCCGAAGCGAGGAAATACTGGAAAAAGATACGAAGATGGACCCAAGAAATAATAGAGGAAAATGTTGATTTGGAACCAGAAACTTTTCTCCTGGGAATACCAAAAAGGACCTACCAGAAAGAAAAGAAATATTTAATCATGCACATCATCACAGCAGCTAGAATAATGTATGCAAAGTACTGGAAAGAGAAAGGACAGCCACCGGAGGAGCATATAATTGGAAAAATATTAGAATGCGCAGAGATGTGTAAATTAACCTATGCGATAAATGAGAAAGAGAATTCAGAATTTTACACGGTGTGGGAAATGTGGTAAAGTGGATGGAAAGTAAACGTAAAAAGTAAAAGGAGAGAGAGTGTAAATATTAAACCAATTAAGTAACTTAAGAGACACCATGTATATAAATGTGTATATATGTTAAAACCCCAGCTTAAATGAAAACTGTTGAATTGTATAACTATGTAACTCAATAAAAACCTTAAAAAAAAAGAAAGAAAATGTTTCTTTGCATAATTTATTGTCACAAAGTGCGAGGATGATAGTAACTCAATAGCTTTAGAAAGACATAAAATTAGACAAATTAACAGTGGAGAAAGCCTCCATAGCTATTTTGTCATTAGAATGGAAGCTTTATATTTAGAGGTATTATCCCTCTGATTGCCAGACATTCTGGGCAAACACCCAAGGCTTTATACAGTAATATCCTTCGAGTGATTTTCTAAGAGTATCTAACTGGCCTCAGTTTGAAGAATAATGTTGGGCAAAATAGGTCTTTCAATAATGCTCAATTTTTCCTATAAGTTTGGACTCCTTAAACAATTGCAAATGCTCCAAAGAAAGTCCATACTATAGATCCCGGATCCTTGGAGTTTAAATTTAAAATTTCCAGAATAGCTACGAAATCCTAGTCAATCCAAGACATCTATGATAAGGTAAAACTGTGACTTTTATATTCTTCGCCAGTCACATGAAAATGTATCTTGGCTAGGGATGATAAACGTAATAGCCCAAAATGTATTTGCAAAGAATGAGAACCTTAATGATATTTGGTGAATTTTTTTGTAAAGTGGCTTTGAACTCCAAAAGGCAATGTTGAACTAAGGAACCTGGGAAGTGTCAGAGGTTGGCTTAACCAGGGATTCAGGATATTACCTTGGGTAAAACTTAGTTTCTCCTGCCAAAATGAGATCTGAAGGACCTTTCTAAGGATGCATAAAATGTTAAGCAGGATTCTGGATTCGAAGAATTCTAGGGGAAAACGGAACTTGTAAAGAACATCTGCCCTTTCTCCCCTTAGCTTCTTGTGGAGGAACAGTTCACAACGCCACTCGTGGACGCATTGTGGCTCCGGAGGCCCCAGGAGGACCACGTAGTCGGAACCTGACCTGCCGTTGGTTGGTGGAAGCACCTGAAGGCCAGAGACTCCATCTACACTTTGAAAGAGTGGCACTGGATGAGGATAATGACAAGTGAGAAAATGGGAAAATGGGGATGGGGGTGAGAAGATGGAAAATTGACAGGCAATCAAGCATGCCATGGAGGTGGGAGTGGAGAAGGGAGAAGAGAAGATGGGGAGGCATCAGCTGATGACAAGCAGGAACGCTTGAGATATATTTCAGAAAATGTCAAGAACCTTGCCTGGTGCAGGGAGGAGGGATAAGAGCAACAATCAGTCTGTAGGACATAGAAGCAACAGGAGGAAGAAACAGGAGGAGAAAGTTATTTTTGTACTGCCCACAAAAATATGATGGACTCTCATGAAACACTTGAAGTAGAGGAGAAGTTAAAAGGAATTTATAACTGTCCTTTGAGAAGGGATAAGTGAACTATTAAGGAGAAACTTGGACAAGAGATTACAACAGCTTTGCCTTCATTTGGCTGAAGTGAGAAACTTGGACAGGTTTTCAAGTTTGATGCCAGCCTTTCACAACTATGACACTGCTGGGATTCCAGGAATACTATTTTATTGTTAGAGGGTATAATACCAGAATCTTACATTGTGTAATCTCTTATCTGAATCTGTTACGGTCCACTCATACGTTTCTCAAGGTTTACTCAAAATTCGTTTACGCAGAGTATGTCTTGTACCCTGAGTTGGGGAGATCTGCTTACCCAAATCCTTTCCCTTTCCCAGGCTGATGATCCGCAGTGGGAGTAGCACTTTCTCCCCTATCATTTATGATTCTGACATGGATGATATCCCAGAATGGGGTTTGCTAAGTGATGCTCAGTCTCTCATTGTTGAATTGGTCAGCGAGGGACCTGCTACACCCCTCATCCTTAGCCTGCACTACGAAGGTGAGAACGTAATATTTTTCCCCCTTCCCCACATTTTACCTGCTCAAAAATAGAGGCGAGAAAACAGTGATGTTATCTTCTCTCTTGGCAGTAGATTCTGACAGTTGCTATTGGTAACTTTGGGAAGTCATCAAATCAAACAAGCATGATGATATGCAATACTGTTGTGAGCTAAGTTTTGGAAGCTTATTTTAGTAAAACAAAATTCTGCTTTGTCATTTAGGGTTGGATAAATTAGTAGGGTGCAGCGATGAGGCCTCATGCCACTGATAGGCTAAACCATTGTGGTGCTACAGAATGCATAACAGTTCTGGAAACTCATTGGTTTCATTCCAGATTCTGTAAAGAAAAGAGAAGTTTTCAGTGTGGTTAGGACAAAAAATGGGATTGAGACATAATGGAAGCGAAGAAGCAAAGAGTCCACAAGGAAGGATACAAGAGGAAGGGTAGAGAATGGGAAAGACAGAAACTTCAGCAGAAGGTCGGAGGCAGGGAACTGAGACAAGAAAGAGGTCATCAGAGAGAAAGGCTGATGGTAGCTGGAGGAAGAAATGAGTTTAAGTAACATTGATTCAGGACTTGAACACATGTCCTTCAAGGGTAGGCTGAAGGAATTGGGAAGATAAGTGTGCAGAAAAGAAGACTGGAGAAGATGACCCTGTCGCAGAAAAATAAAAGAGATGAATTTCGAAATCAGAAAAAGCTTTATTTTGGCCAAAAGGTTCAGATAGCTTAATATAAATTCTAACATCTGAACAAAGACTTTGTTTAAGACAGGTAACTTTATAGTAACAAAAAACAGGAAGTATCTTAGATCTGCCTCTTTAGCTAGCCCCCTCCTTTATTCCTTAGGCAGGAAAGCTCCATGTGGGTTAGTTCTGCATTTTAACATAGTACCTCTGTGGTTTGACTTCTTGAACTCTCCAACTGTAGAAAGTGTGTTAACTCTGCGGTTTAACTTTTTGAACCCAGCATTTGTCTCTTATATTTACTAGTTAAAGGGGCCCTTCAGAGATCCTCTAGGCTGACCCCGTATTATTTTACTCTTATATTCAATTTCATTTTACGTTCTGCCTTAACCCAAAACTATTTTCCATGGTCAAAGAAACTAGGACCAGAAAGAATAAGTTGTAGCTGGATAGATTCTGTTTAAATGTAAGAAAGAACTTCCTTACAGTTCCTAATTTAGTTTAGTTTAGTTTAGTTTAGTTTAGTTTAGTTTAGTTTAGTTTAGTTTAGTTTAGTTTAGTTTAGTTTATTGTCATTGCACCTTGTACAACGAAATTAAATGCCATCTTCAGTGTACATTAGACATAAAAAATAAAACAAAAGCACACATCCTTCACATGCTATACAATTGAACTAAAAACCCCTGATATTGCATTAATATTGCACCATACAGTACACCATGCACCATATAGTTACTGCTCTGGGATAGAAGCTGTTTTTCAGCCTATTTGTCCTTGTTTTTATTATCCTGTACCATCTGCCAGATGATAATAGTTCAAAAAAAAAGGGTGCCCAGGATGAGATGGATCTTTAAGAATGTTTTGAACTTTCTTAAGGCAGCGGGAGCTATAAAGCTCTTCCAAAGAGGGGAGAGGGCAACCAATGATCCTCTGGGCAATTATGTTAACCCTCTGGAGCGCTGTCCTATCTGCCACTGTGCAATTGGCAAACCATACACAGGTGCAGTAAGTTAAAATACTCTCTATGGTGCAGCGGTAGAAGGTCACCAGCAGTTTTTAATTCTGTTGTTGTTTCCTGAGAAGTCTCCAGGTCAGGTCCTCTTTTATGATAACACCCAGAAACTTAAAACTAGCCACCTGCTCCACTTGGACTCCATTGATAACCAAGGGCTGGATGTCTGATCTATTCCTTCTATAGTTCACTATAAGCTTCTTGGTCTTATTGGTGTTAAGGACCTAGTTATTGTCTCCACACCACAAAAGCAACCAGTCCACCTCATCTCGATAGGCAGACTCATCCCCCCTGGAGATGAGTCCCACCACTGTTGTATCATCTGCAAATTTAATAATAGTATTACTGGCATGAATGGGAATGCAGTCATGTACATAAAGAGTATGGGACTCAACACGCAACCCTGTGGTGTACCAGTGTTAAGAATAAGAGCTGAAGAGATATGATTACCTAATCTGACCCTCTGAGAGCAGCCAGACAGGAAATCCATAATCCAAAGTCAGATTGAATAAGAAAGCCCAAGATCCATAAATTTAGACACTAGTCTATGTGGAAGAATTGTGTTAAATGCAGAGCTAAAATCTACAAAAAGCATCCTCACATAGCACCCCCGCTGTTCCAAATGAGTCAGAGCAGTGTGAAGAGTGATGGCTATAGCATCCACTGTAGATCTACAGTTGTGATCAAAATTATTCAACCCCCACTGAAATTGAGTGTTTTAGCCAGTTTGACATTGATTTTGATCATTCAGTCATCTTGCTTACATTTACATCAAAGAGGCACTTGTAGGTCAGACAAATATAACATAACATTTATAATGAAATAACCACAAATGTCGTTTCTGTGCTCACATCATTATCAGTTTTATTCAACCCCCAAGTGACATTCAATCTTAGTACTTAGTACAACATCCTTTTACAGTTATAACAGCTTTTAAACGTGAAGCATAGCTTGATACAAGTGTCTTGCAGCGATCTACGGGTATCTTCGCCTATTCTTCATGGGCAAAAGCCTCCAGTTCAGTCACATTCTTAGGCTTGCGCACTGCAACTGCTTTCTTTAAGTCCCACCAGAGGTTCTCAATCGGATTTAAGTCTGGTGACTGCGATGGCCACTCCAAAATGTTCCAGCCTTTCCTCTGCAACCATGCTCTAGTGGACTTGGAGGTATGCTTGGGATCATTGTCCTGTTGAAAGGTCCAACGTCTCCCAAGCCTCAGGTTTGTGACGGACTGCATCACATTTTCATCCAATATCTCCTGGTACTGAAGAGAATTCATGGTACCTTGCACACGCTGAAGCTTCCCTGTACCTGCAGAAGCAAAACAGCCCCAAAGCATGATTGACCCTCCGCCATGCTTCACAGTAGGCAAGGTGTTCTTTTCTTCATAGGCCTTGTTCTTCCTCCTCCAAACATAGCGTTGATCCATGGGCCCAAACAGTTCTAATTTTGTTTCATCAGTCCACAGAACACTATCCCACAACTTTTGTGGTTTGTCCACATGACATTTGGCATACTGCAGTCGACTCTTCTTATTCTTTGGAGACAGCAAGGGGGTGCGCCTGGGAGTTCTGGCATGGAGGCCTTCATTACGCAGTGTGCGCCTTATTGTCTGAGCTGAAACTTCAGTACCCACATCTGACAAATCTTTTCTCAGTTCCTCAGCAGTCACACGGGGACTTTTCTCCACTCTATGCTTCAGGTAGCGCACAGCAGTCGAAGTCAGCATCTTCTTTCTGCCACGACCAGGTAGCGTTTCAACAGTGCCCTTTGCTTTGAATTTGCGAATGATGCTTCCTAGGGTGTCTCTTGGTATGTTTAACATCTTTGCAATCTTCTTATAGCCATTGCCCTTCCTGTGAAGAGAAATCACCTCTTCTCTTGTCTTCCTGGACCATTCTCTTGCCTTCACCATGTTTGTAACCACACCAGTAAATGTCTAGAAGGAGCTGAGTATCACAGTCATTTTAAAGCTGCCTAATTGGTGCTTATTATGCTTGATTGCTGCTCGGTGACATCCACAGGTGTTTTCAATACCTGATCGAAAACACCTGAATGAACCTCTGTTCTTCAGAGTGGTAGTCTTTAAGGGGTTGAATAATTGTGTCAATGAAGAAACCACAAAAGAAACATTTACTACTGTATTACAAAAACAATTGATGTCATTTTAGTTGCATTTGGTTCTGTAAACCGTCCTTGTAGGATTTCATTCTGAATACAATTACAAATGTACACTATAGTCCCTAAACCCCTTTACAGCATTGGGGGTTGAATAATTTTGATCACAACTGTATTTGTTCTGTATGCAAACTGTTGTTTATCAAATGTATGCGGAAGACCAGAAATAATGTGCCAACAGACCAGTTTCTCAAAACACTTCATGATGATAGGAGTGAGTGCCACTGGTCTGTAATCATTGAGGTTATTGATAGGGGACTTCTTTGTCAGAGGAACAATGGTGGAAGCCTTCAAACAAGATGGAATAGTGGACTGGGAAAAAGACAGATTGAAGATCCTGGTAAAGACTCCAGCCAACTGATCAGCACAGTCTTTAAACACTCGGCCAGAGATACCGTCAGGACCGGCAGCCTTTCTAGGGTTCACAGCCCTCAAAATGCTCCTCACCTCCTGTTCCTCCAGAATGAGGTGGGAGCTACAAAGGGCTGGTGGCTGTATTTTATCTGTCTCTGATGTCTCTACTTCAAAGCGAGCAAAGAAATGATTCAGCTCCTCTGCCAACGAAGCATCCCCCTCAGCAGGGATGACATTGGTCGGTTGAAGGTTGGTGATTTGTTGAATCCCTTGCCACAACTGCCTCATGTTATTACTATAAAAATTATCCTCAATCTTCCTTTTATAATCAGTCTTGGCCTTCTGAATACCTTTCTTCAGACTAGCTCTAGCAGCACTGTATGTTGTCCCATCACCGGACCTAAAGGCTAAGCTGGCTGGGGAATTCTGGAAGTTGAAGTCCACACGTCCTCAAATTGCTTAGATTGAGAAACAGAAGAAACAGATTGTTATCAATCTGGAGAAACAAACTCAAGCTCAACCCGTCCAAGACGGAGTGGCTGTGGTTCCCGGCATCCCGATATAGTCAGTTGACTCCATCACTGACTATCGGGGGCGAGTCTTTAGCCCCCGCAGAAAGGGCTCGCAATCTGGGAGTCCTCCTGGATAGGCAGCTGTCCTTGGAGGAACATCTGACAGCTGTAGCCAGGGGGACCTTTTGTCAGGTTCGCCTGATTCGCCAGTTGCGGCCCTTTCTTGATCGGGATTCCCTGTGCACAGTCACTCACGCCCTTGTCACTTCCCGCCTAGACTACTGTAATGCTCTCTACATGGGGCTCCCCTTGAAGAGCACCCGGAGGCTCCAACTGGTCCAAAATGCGGCCGCGCGGGTAGTGACGGGAGCAGCGTGGCGCTCCCACATAACACCGCTCCTGCGCGAGCTGCACTGGCTTCCGGTGGTCTTCCGGGTGCGCTTCAAGGTGTTGGTGATCACCTTTAAAGCGCTCCATGGCATAGGGCCTAGTTATCTCCGAGACCGCCTGCTGTCACCGATGACCTCCCATCGACCCGTGCGCTCCCACAGAGAGGGCCTCCTCAGGGTGCCATCAGCCAAACAATGTAGGCTGGTGACTCCCAGGGGGAGAGCCTTCTCTGTGGGGGCACCCACCCTCTGGAACCAGTTGCCTCCGGAGATTAGGAGAATTCATGACCTCAGTGCCTTCCGCCGTGCCCTAAAAACACATTTTTTCCAACAAGCCGGGCTGGCTTAAGAAGAAATTTTAAATATTTTTAATATTTTAATTGGTCTGTGAGTTTTAAATTTTGTAGCCAAATTATATATATATTTTAAATGTCTTAATATTTATATTTTATGTTTTTTATGTCTGGCTGTACACCGCCCTGAGTCCTCAGGGAGAAGGGCGGTATATAAATTGGAAATAAAATAAAATAAATAAATAAATAAATCAGAAGAAACAGTGGGTCAATACCTAGAGCTGGTTTCTTTTCCGATCATGTAAATATTAAAGGAAGTGATAAAGTTTGAGAAAGTAACATTGGCAGGAAAGAAGTGATCAGACATAGAAGATTGCTGAATGGATACAAAACTTTAGACAAGAAAATAGGTGCAATTTGATTTGACTTGACTGCCTTCTTCTTGTGATTTGACCAAGATGTGGTAATGCTGTAGTTGAATCTATATACCAGGTCAACAACAGAGGTAGGGTTGATCCCATCTTCAAGGAGTTATTACTATAATACTTTACTGCAATGGGAGTGTTCTGTCCTCACTACATGTTAGTCTGTGTGCAGCTCGACATGCAGCTAAACCCACCTATCCTCCAATAAAACAGACCATGTGCGTAGATCTGAATGCTTTATTGAAAGAACAGGATATGGTGAAACTGGGGAAAATAGGGATACATACAATGAGAACCAAATACAAGATAGACAGTATTAAGTTACTGCTGAACATAACAATTAATAAATACAAACAATTTAAATCTCACCAGCGATGCTCTGTGTGTGGGATGTGGGTTTGTCCTTGGATGATCATGTGCCACAGATTAAGATGGATTCTTCTTGTGCTTCTGCCTTTTCCAAATGCTAAAGGAAATAGAGTTTGGCTTCCCAGTGTGCACTTGGTTTGAGAGTGCAGGCTGATGGGTAAAATGGGTTGGGTCACCTTCAAACAATATACTTGGTATTTTCTCTCTCCGGCCACTAGATGGGGCTAGAGCGCAACAACAGTATATAAGGATCATATGTTGGGCATATTTGTCCCTCCGGCCACTAGATGTCGCTAGAGAGCAACAACAGTATATAAAAAGTTATATGCTGGGGCATGACAGGGAGAGATCAGAAGCTATAACTTTTATAGGGGCAGTTTTCTGACTTTTTTGCTCCCCCTGGTGGCAGCTTTTGATGAAAATCGATGTTATGAACCATTCCTGGCCCATGGAAATTTCAGCACATCAGACCCTCTGTATCGTACAGGGACCATTGTAGAGTTTGCTTGCAGTGCAGGATACATGCTTGAGCAGGGTCCTTCGGCCATTGAATGCATTGATTCAAGAGACCCCCGCTGGAACGAAAGCGAGCCCACTTGCAAAGGTAATAATTCTTCATCTCAAACTATCCGCTCATTTTTCTTCTGGAGCCTGATACGTAATGTCTTTTCTCCTTGATTGCTCTTTTGTGTTTCTGCCCTGTTGCCTGAAAGAGTAATGGTGCATGCTGATGGGGCACAACAGGCCTGAGCAAATTACTGCTGTGCACTGGGTTTTACGAACTCAGGCACATGTTTGCACAGCTGAGCAAATTGGGGCAGAGACAGAAGCCAACGTGATTGGAAGGAGGGGGGAGTTGTGGCAGAGTATGGATCTGCCATGATCTGTACAAAGTCTGGAAATTAAAATGGGACAGCTGCAGTTCTAAAAATGCCATTTTACAAGCAAGAACAGTGCATGATCTAGAGCTGAATGGTTCTGGAAGCAGACAGTCACATTAACTGGGTTTTAGAGTTACTAGAGCCCCACTTATTTCCTTCAAAAAGGGAGTGATATCCTATATCAGGAAACTACTGAGAAGGCTAAATGATCTCACTATCCCCTTCATCATTGATCAGAAGTAGATACGGCTTAATTACAATAGTGTTTGGAAAGTATATTCTGAGACCTTGGCTGAGTATGGGAAGGTGGTTTCTCTCTCCCTCTCCCTCTCCCTCTCCCTCTCCCTCTCCCTCTCCCTCTCCCTCTCTCTCTCTCTTTTTATATCTCTTTATAGAGCTATAAACCAGGCTAGATGATTGAACTTAATTTTTCTCACAACATAACTGACTGGATGGAGTTAGTTTAACTCTGAGTGCCTGGCTTTGTTTATGACTAAATTTAACCCCCTAGGGCATGGCTTTCTGAGAAATTCTGGGAGTTGAAGTCCACAAGTCTTAAAATTGCCAGGTTTGGAGACGCCTGCCCTAGGGCAGGGGTGTCAAACTCAAGGCCCGCAGGCCGGATCTGGCCCATGGGGTGCTTAGAACTGGCCCATGGGGCCAGCCTGGAAATAGCAAAAAACTGGCCCGCGGTGCCTCTGCTAGCAAAAACAGGGTGCAGGGGGCCCGTCTGCGCCCTGTTTTGGCCCTGGATGGCCTCTTGCAGTACTCTGCCAGCCAAAATGGGGTTCGGGGGCCTCCAGAGGCCTCCCCCAGCCCATTGCTGGCTGAAATGGAGCCTCCGTAGGCCGAATCCAGCCCTCCAAAGCTCCGTTCGGCCCTCCGCGGGCCTCCTCCGGCCTGTTACAGGTCGAAATGGAGCCTCCGTCGCAGTAGTGGGTTTCAATTTAGTTTGCTACTGGTTTAGTCATGTGCGCATGCATGCTCGTGATGCTTCTGTGCATGCACAGAAGCGTCCGGGTGGGTGGGCGGAGCCTCCCACCACCACCACTACCAGTTCGCCCAATCCGTGGTGAACCGGTAGCAACCCACCACTGCTCCATGGGCTTTACTGTACTTACTTTTCGAAGAGCTCCAGAAGATGCTGACTGTTGTGACCAAGGCCCAAGTAGTGATTACCAAACACAATTCAGTCCTCAACAAATTTATTTTATTAAAACAGCTGAGAATTAATTCATTCTCAGCTTATTCCAAAACAAAATTCTTAATAACCAGTCCGTTGGTCTTATCACCAACCTTTGATGTCTTTGGCAACTTGCCAAAGGCTTTTCTTGGCAAAACCCCCACAAAGTTCAAGAGACGCTGACAAGAAGCACGGGAATCAATGTTGCTTTTCTACAAAGAACCCAACGGCTCGTTGCTGCTCTTTTAAACCTTATGGGAGTGGCCAATCATCTTCTGGCCTTACTCCCGAGTTGTCCTTTTTTCTTCAGCTGCTCTTGCCTTCTTGCAGCTCTTCGGATGCGTGCACTAGGAACAGGCTCATCCTGTTCCTCTGCCTCTCTGCTGTCCGACTCTGTGGGCTCCAGAGTCCGCTCATCACTCCCAGATGGCCCTGGCCCCATCTCTGCCTCTGACGCAGAGCCCTCCAGAACTGGCCCATTGTCCTCCCCAGCCTCCTCACTGTCCGATTCCGCTGCCAGGTCCACAGGCTGCTGGCAGACCACAACACTGACCTACGTGGCACAGAAGCCAAAGTCTTTTATTCAGAAGCCCATGAAGCTGTAAGAATGTGAGATGTAAGGAAAACAGCTTTCCCCATCTGAATAAAAGACCGGCTTCTCTGCCATGAGGGCCTGCAGGCTTAGTTTGTGCCCAGTCTGGCCAGCGACAAGGAGCCTCCTGCTTGCTGCTGACTGGCTAGTTCGAATGAACAGCTTCAGGGATTGGGGCATGGCAGCCGATCAACAAGGGGCTTGCAGTTCAGCCTGATGAGACCCCAGTGGAGCATGAGCTATCTCAGTGGATTGGGGGAGGCCTTGGAGGCCTGCTCCAGCACTAGGCCCCACATGTTCTTCCCCACTCTGAGATACCTCATGTACATTTAATGACCTGCACATTCGATTAACAAATGCATTGGGGAAAGCAGGGAGTGATCACGTTCATTTAACATGATTCAATCTAATGAATCCTTGGGTTATGAATGTAATTGGCAGGCTCTATTACAGTGTTGGTGAACCTTTTTAGCACCGAGTGCCGAAACGGGAGTGCTTACATGTGTGCATGCTGGGACCCGGAAGAGCAGCCGCCCAGTGGGCATGCGCATGCTGGGAAGATGATCTTTTGGTTTCTGGCGCACGCACGCGTGCTGGCCACCTGGTCTTCCGGTTTCTGGTGCGCATGCACGGGAGAAGATCAGCTGGCCAGTGCGCATGCACGCACCGGAAACTGGAAGATCATTTTCCTGGTGCGGACATGCCCACCAGTTTCTGGCACTCTTGCGTGCTTGAAGACCAACCACTAGCTAATTTTTTGGAGTTTGGAGAACTGGCTGAATAGCGTTCCTCACCCCTCCCCTCCCAGCCCCTCCTCGCCCCCTGGCATTCAAAATAAGCACAACACAGAAGGCTTCCATCCTAAGAAATAAGCCCAATCAATGCGTCTCTCTCCACCAAAACAGGGTGGCCCGTCTTCACGTCTTTTCAAGCACTGCTTGTACAGTGCACAGTTGTGCTGAACTAATCACTCATGCCTGCTCAGGTAGCTCAAATCCTCCCTCTCCTCCTCCTCCAGATCAGTTTGGTGTGCATTGCTCATCTTATACACAGGATTGTTTGGAAGAGAGGCTGCACTTCGCCGAACTCCACAAAAATTAGCTACCAGTTCTAATGAACCAGTGAGAATTGGCTGAATCCCACCACTGACCTATCCCCTAGGGCAGGGGTGTCAAACTCGATTTCATTCATTGGAAGCCTTCTGTGTTGTGCTTATTTTGAAGGCCAGGCAAGCCGCTTGGCGAGGAGAGGCCAGGTGAGGCGAGGAGTGGCTGGGAGGGGAGGGGCAAGGAGAGACCGGGCGAGATGAGGCGCCCTTCGACGTGAGTGATGTTGAGTTGGCCACACCCACCCAGTCACATGACCACCCAGCCATGCCTACCCAGTCAGTCATTAGGGCAGAGAACCAGTTGTTAAATTATTTGAATCCCACCACTGGGATAGGTGATTAGGTCAGCTGACTCCTTTTTGGTGGTTCTCACAATATAGTACTGTAACATCTTCCCCCCACACTTTGTGGGGCCACTATTATTTTAATCGAGAAATATAAAATACTTTAACTCTAAGGTAATATGGCCAGAGCCTTCAGTTTCCATCCTATGGACTCAACTATAACCTTTTGAAAGAAATTAGAATGACTTACAAACAACTAAGAATGTAATGTAATGTAATGCCCCTTTGCCCGCCTGCCCCAATACAGCAGAGGTGGGACATCTGTGATGCTTCAGATATCGCTGAACCCCAGCAGTGTCAGCAAGAATGGCTAAATGTGCTGTGGAGACTTTCAGCATCTACACATTTTAAAAATTGGCTTCCATCTTCTACTTGCTCCAGTAGGCAGGACTAAAATATTTCTAAAAATTCCTAGAACAGGAAAGAACGCCATTTGCCTTTCCAAGGTACCTTTCTGCTAATTCCAGTTCAGGTCTTTTCTTTAATGGCTGGGGAGCACATGGACACTGGGAGGAGGCGTGATTCTCCAGGTAGGGAGATATTCTTCCCTCCATTACAAAACTATCAGTTCCAGCTATGTGTTGTGGTCCGCCAGCAGCCTACGGAGCTGGCAGCGGAGTTGGACAGTGAGGAGGCTGGGGAGGAACATGGACCAGTGTGGAAGGTCCACATTCTCTCCTTCAGGAAGCTGAGGAGCTAGGCAATTGGACTAGGTAGAACCCGGAACTAGTAGGCACTAGTAGTTGATTCTCCCTATCATCCTTCATGAGGGCACTTCAATCCAGGAATTCTGGAGTTGGACACTGCAACCATTGCTGGGTTTTGATGTCCATCATCGAAGGTCTTCCCGTGTGATGCTCATTCGATACGGTGCCATTATGCTTCAGCCCAGCACCTCAACTCTTGCTATTATGAGGGTGAGAAAACAGAGCATCCACTTCCAGTTGCAAGGGTGGACATGGGCCTTCCTCAATCTAGTGGAAGGAAAATGGGATCTTCTCAATGTCACTACATCAGATTTGATTGGGATGAGAGAATGATACAACCTTCTGAATCTCATATTCAGAAAACATCAACTCCCCTCCGCTGTCTTCATTCTCAAGACATTTAAATACTGTTTTACTTATGGAGAGCTCACAAGAGAGCTCTGATGATGTTACAGTGGTACCTTGGTGCTCATTGTTAATTGGTTCCAAGAGGCGCGATGAGTACCTAAAATGATGAGTACCAAACGAAGTTTTCCGTAAGGAATAATGTAGTCAGTCACAAGGCCACCGACACTGACAAGTTCTAGCTTGTACGTTGTGTACCAAACAAATGACGAATACCAGGAAAAAATTGTCATATCATAATGCGTTGAGTACCAAATTGGATGAGTTTCAAAACAGTTGAGTACCAAGGTACCACTGTACCTAGCTTGGGTAATGAAACATCTGCAAGAAAACAACCAAGCAGAGAGAGCACCAAGGACCCCTCATTTCAACCCCAAACTACAAATATTCTCCTTTATTGGTACCAAAAGAAATTGGTTTAAAACTAGCTTAAACTGGTTGAGTAGCTGCACTGCTTCATTCAAGCTATAGTCTTCTCCTGATTATGCATCTTTTCTCTCCAGCATTGTGTGGTGGGGAGCTCTCTGAGCCAACAGGTGTTGTACTTTCTCCTGACTGGCCCCAGTCTTATGGAAAAGGTCAAGACTGCGTATGGGGCATCCGGGTGCAGGAGGAGAAGAGGGTGCTGCTAGACATTGAGATGTAGGTATTTCTGCTACTGCCACCATCAATACCATCCCATTTTCTTGAGGGAGGCCTCCCAACTCAACCAAAGCAGTGTGTCCTCATGATCCCTGAAACCATCATCCATCATTAGATTAATTGTTGAAATCATTCATCATTCATGGAAAGATGTCTATGTACTTTGAAGATAATCTGCTCTGACAAATAGGATTCCTATTTAGAGGTCATCAACCAGATGATACAGCAAGTTCCTTATATTTGTGGAAGGAAGCTTCTAGATGGTGAAACATTTAAAATCTTCAGTGCAAGAAAGAGAGGGCTACGTTTAATCTAGTCTTTATGCTGCTAGATCTAATTATTTTCTGTTCCATAGAGCTTTCAAAGTTAGACTAAAATGACAATAGAGGACACAGACCAGGAGGGGATTATTTAAGTCCCTTCTTAGAATCATTTCCCTCTCAACAATTCTAAAAATTTAGAGGCACAAGAAAGCTTGTTCAAAGCAACAAGCTGAATTCATATGTGTGTCTACAGCCACATAATAACAGAATCATTCTGGAGAGCCATTAAGTCAAGAGATGTACACTCAAGAGTTAGAAAGTTGTCCACAAATCACAGTAACATCAGTATAGTGATATTTTTAAAAAAAATCCTGAAGAATTTTACACATTTACATGTGGCTAGGCACTAGATATAATGTATTTATTTGTTATCCCTCAACAGTCTTCAGAATCTAGGTAGTATACCAGACAACTGAGGTAAATTAGTACAAGAACACAGGAACAGAAAGAGAACTAGGCAGGCCATTTGTAATCTTTGTTTCAGGCCAAAATCCTGCTGGAAAGGAATGCTCTTAAGTCCCTTCTGAAATCTCATGTGTGTGGGTGCAAGGTTTCCACAATGCAGGGTCAGCTACAGAAAAGTCTTTTGATTCATACCCTTTTTACTAACATGCAAACTGGCTCTTGACAACTGGACAGGCAGAGTCATGTTTTAGTGAGGAGTCTCTAATGGGAACCAGCACCATGTCATATAGGGCTTTATAGATATGGATAGTCCTCGACTTATGACCACAATTGGGACCAGAATTTCCACTGTTAAGCAAAGCAGTTGTTAAGTGAGTCGTGCCCAATTTTACAACCTTTTTGTCATGGTTTTTAAGTAAATCACTCCGTTAAGTGAATCACATGGTTGTTCAGCAAGTCTGGTTCCCTCCATTGACTTTGCTTGCCAGGAGCTGGTGGGGAAGGTCATGAATGATGATCACGTGACCTAGGATGTTGCAGCCATTGTAAACACATGTCAGTTGTCAAGCACCTGGATTTTTATCATGTGACTGTAGGGATGCTGCAGTGGTTCTAAGTGAGTATGCTGGTTGTAAGACATTTTTTTCAGTGCCACTGTAACTTTGAACGGTCACTAAACAAATGATCGTAAGTCAAGGACTATCTGTAATTACACATATTTGAATTGTTCAGTAACCATAGCAATGGTGTGATTGTGTTTGGTCTGCTGTATGTTTTCCCCATATTAGAAGTCTGGTTGCTGTCTTCTGTACCACTTGCAACTTTTGAGTTGTCTTCAAAAGCAATCCTCCATTATAGGAATCTGGTCAGGTGACAGGAGGTTGCTGTAGCTAAAGTTTCCTTGTCCAAGTAGGGGCATATCTGGTACACCAGCTGAACATGTTCAAACAGAGCTTTGAATCCAAGAGGATCCCCAAGGATCTCTTCTATAGGAGGGAGAGAGGGAGCACAGTCCTATCACACTAAGAGCACCTCTAAGTAGGGTTTTGTCTGAGCTTGTTTCTCCCATGCGGTCCAGTATGGTTGCTTACGCTGATTCAGATTTCTCCAATATTACTGGCCCAGCCTGTGGTGACTACAGGCTTAATGGTGCTTCCCACATAACTACTGACTAAAACTCTCTATTCAAGTTGGAGGAGAACCACAGCAAAGCAGCACCCTAACCCTCAACCCTTCCAGATGGTTGAGAAGATACCATGGATGATGGCACTTAAATGTCAATGAAAAAATGTAATATGACTAGGAGGGGCACTCCATCATCTAGAATCTAGATGAAGATTGTCTACCAGTGTGACCAGTGCTGTTTCTGTCCAATGATTTGACAGAAATGATCCAATTGATCCATTTCCTCTTAGATGCTCTGAGTATGATTCCCCATCACATTTTCAATAAAGTGATTATGAAAATTCTCTTCCATTTTCCAAAACATATGGTTCATGAAAATGCTCTTACAAGTTGCATTGAACCTTAATAAAGACTATGCCTGAAAAAAAGATGCTGCTGCTTTAAGGAATCCACTCATTAAAGTTAATACAGCAATTGAAGTATTTATTTATTTATTTCTTATACTTATATGCCGTCCTTCTCCCGAAGGACTCGGGGCGGCTCACAAAAATTAAAACGATGAAAACAATACAAATAATTACTAAAATAATCAATTAAAATCTCCCCAAAAATTAAAAATCGCCCATCAGATCAGCAAATTTGTTGGAAAAGCCATCTCTTCAGGTCACGGCGGAAAGACCGGAGGTCAGGGGCCGTCCGGAGCCCCGTGGGTAACCCATTCCAGAGGGTCGGTTCGCCCACAGAGAACGCCCTCATCCTGGGCGCCACCAGCCGACATTGTCTGGCCGATGGCACATGGAGGAGGGCAGTCCTATGTGAGCATACAGGGTGGTGGGAGGCGGGCAGAAGGTGGTCCTGCAAGTACCCCGGGCCCATGCCATGTAGGGCTTTATAGGTAAGTACCAGCACCTTGAAGCGGATCCAAAGGACCACCGGTAACCAGTGCAGCTCGCGCAGGAGAGGTATAACACAGGAGTAATGGGAAGCTCCCGTAACAACCCACGCGGCCACATTCTGCACCAGCTGGAGCCTCCGGGTACACCCCAAGGGTAGCCCCATGTAGAGGCCATTGCAGTAGTCCAAACGAGAGATAACAAGAGCATGGGTGACTGTACGGAGGGCATCCCTGTCTAGGAAAGGGCATAACTGGCGCACCAGGCGAACCTGTGCAAAAGCCCCCCTGGTCACGGCCGTCAGATGGTCCGCTAAGGACAGCCGCGAATCCAGGAGGACGCCTAGATTACGAACCCTTTCAGAGAGAGTAAGCAACTCCCCTCCCATCAGAAGTGATGGGGCCACTAGACCATGAGATGCCGGCAACCACAGCCACTCTGTCTTGGAGGGGTTGAGTCTGAGCCTGTTCCTACCCATCCAGACCCGTACCGCCTCCAGGCACTTAGACATCACGGAAAGGGCATCCCTGGGTTGGTCCGGGGTGGAGATGTAAAGCTGGGTATCATCAGCATACTGATGATACCTCACCCCAAAACTGTGAATGATCTCACCTAGCGGCTTCACATAGATGTTAAAGAGCAAGGGGGAGAGAACCAACCCCTGAGGCACCCCACAAGTGAGGGGCCTCGGGGAGGATCTCTGTCCCCCCGCCCAAACAAACTGCGAGCGACCCGAGAGGTAGGAGGAGAACCACTGCAAAACAGTGCCCCCCCCACCCCCAGCCCCCCGAGTCATCACAGTAGGATATCATGGTCGATGGTATCAAAAGCCGCTGAGAGGTTAAGTAGGACCAGGATGGAGGAATAACCCCCATCCCGGGCCCGCCAGAGATCATTCTCATTCACCAGGGTGACCAATGCCGTTTCCGTGCTGTGTCCGTGCCTGAAGCCCAATTGGTACGGGTCTAGATAATCCGTTTCCTCCAGGAATTGTGGAAGTTGGTGTGCTACCATGGACTCAACAACCTTCGCTATAAAGCGAAGGTTGGAGACGGGACAAAAGTTGTTCAAGGAGGCTGGATCCAGGGTAGGCTTCTTGAGAAGGGGTCAAACCACCACCTCCTTAAGGGTGGCGGGGAAGACCCCATCCCTCAACGAAGCGTTAATAATAGCCTGGATCCAGCCTCCGGTCACTTCTCTGGTTGCCACAACAAGCCAGGAGGGACACGGGTCCAACAAACACATGGAGGCCCCCAATCTACCAACAATCCGGTCCACTTCATCTACAGATACAGGGTCAAAGTCAACCCAGATGTTGCCTTCAAGGCTTGCTCCCGTCTCCTCGTCAGACCCTGCCCAGTCAGAGTCTAAACCCATCTGGATCTGAGTGATTTTGTCTTGTAGAAATCGAGCAAAATCCTCAGCACTGCCCTGCAAGGGGTCCTCCCTCGCTCCCTGATTAAGAAGAGAGTGGGTCACTCGGAACAAGGCTGCTGGGCGATTCTCAGCAGACACAATGAGAGCGGTGAAATAATCACGTTTCGCCGCTTCCATCGCCAGCTGACAGGAGATTAAAATCTCCCACTACCATCAGGTTGGGGAGCTCAACTGTCAGTTCAGCTAAGACTTTGAGCAGTGCGGGCAGGGCTGAAGACACACAGCTGGGAGACAGGTATGTAATCAACAGACCCGACTGTACTCCAGGGTTCCATTTCAACAATAGAGATTCACACCCGTCTATCTGAGGGACAGTGACCTCCCTAGGCCTAAGACTTTCCCTAATAACAACTGCCACCCCCCCCCCTTCCCTGGAGTCGCGGCTGGTGCAGCACACGGAAACCCGGTGGGCATAAATCGGAGACCCCACTGGGTTTCCGGAGGGAATCTTGAAGCCTGAAAAGAAAGCTGCATATGTGAGGTCAAAATAGCAGGCATCCAAGATGGTGAATGTGTGTGCATGTGTGAAGACTAACACACAGAATTATTTCCAAGTAGTTTCTTCATTGTTGTTCACCTACAGACAGAATCTTCCAGACTAAAGAAACTATGTGCATAACTACAGATATACTCTGCGAACTGCTAAAGAGGATCCATCCTTGCCCTCTTCCTGCCTACCAGACATTCTAAACTGCGCTGCCTTTTTGCCCTCTGGGAGGCAGCCCCTCCCTTCTGTGTCAGCCCAGACATTTCCTCCCAGTGTCAGCCCATTCTGACACTGTGGCGGAATGTAGTCTGGAATCCCAGGAGGGACTCCAGACTACATTCCGCCACAGTGTCAGAATGGAGGATGTGACAGGCAATTGAAATCACTTTTTTTAAAAGTATATCACATGCATGTAAGAAAAGTGGGGAAGGGGGCGGGCTTCGACAAACCAATTGCACCTACCCTTTTAACACTATTTACATCAGTCCCCCTTCTGGGATCCCTCTGGATCCAAAGCACTAATTCAGAATCATCTTGGAGTGAACTCAACTTGACCTCTATATTAATACTTTCTTTCACTTAGAGGTTCCAATTTTACTTACTGGATAAAGAAAAATCCATGCTTGTCTTCCCATCCATGTTTGTGTCTCTGCACTCTCTTGCCCTTCAGTTTGGACACATGAAATAACAGAAATAGGCTGTGGACTCCTTCACTTTCCTTTTCCTCTTTCAACAGTCCTTTCTCTTTGTCTTCTCTTCCTCCCCAATTCCCCTGCTAGCCTCAACATCCGCAAATCTGATGTGTTGACTGTTTTTGACGGAGGAGACTTAACCGCCCGGATCCTCGGCCAGTACCTGGGTCCCCATCCTTGGTTCAGCATTTACTCTTCAGGCCCAGCAGTCACCCTGCAGTTCCAGTCAGACCCCGGTGACCCCCTTTTTGGTCTCAGCCAGGGGTTCCTAGTGCGCTATAAGGGTATGAGAAAAGGCTATGATATGCTTGGGGTAAACTGGGAGAGAGTGAGATAGAGAGAGCGAAAGTAGTTGGTGTAAATTGATGCCTGCTGACTCATCCTGTGAAGATGGTTTTAAGAAGTTAAGCTGTCTTCAAAAAGGCTTCCAGAAGCTGCCTGGGCTGAGAGTGGAGGGGAATGTTGTATGAAAAGGAAAGAGCTCAAATGCAGCTGAATAAAATCACTGTGATATTTTTGCCCAGTTGTAATTTTAGTAGCAGTAGATTGAAGAAGAAAAGGGACAGAAGTTTTGCTTAAATGCCATTCTGGAGGACAGTATGAAGTTTAAATACAGAGTATGTGTGTCATAGTATTCTTGTAATCGTGCAACTGGGTGTTAGTTGGGGATCCTTTAATTTAGATTTCTGAGCAGGGCTGTTGGTCCTTTCTAACCGTATGATTGTATGAGTTGCTTGTAGAGATGAACTCCTGACATGAAGTAGCAAAGTGGGAAAACAGAAGTGAAATTTAGTGAGGAGAGGTAGGACAGTACACTGATGATGTTACTTACAGTAGTTTGGTAATGAAATGCCTGCAAGAAAACAACCAAGTTCAGAGAGTAACAAAAGGCCCCACAGTTCAACCCCAGACTATCCTCTCCTCTCCTCTCCTCTCCTCTCCTCTCCTCTCCTCTCCTCTTCACAGAGGTTCCACAAAATGACACTTGCCCCGAGCTGCCAGAGGTGGAGTTTGGTTGGTGCACAGCTTCTCATACTGCTGTTATCCGTGGCACAGTCGTAACCTACCAATGTGAGCCAGGCTATGACATTGTGGGCTCCGACATTCTCACCTGCCAGTGGGATCTATCATGGAGCAACAGCCCACCTACTTGTCAGAAAAGTAAGTCTTTCTGATGCTGAAATAGGTGGTAAGGATCAGGGGTGGGTTTTAATTTTTTTTACTACCGGTTCTGTGGGTGTGGCTTATTTTGTGGGTGTGGCTTGGAGGTCATGTGACTGGGTGGGCATGGCTATCTGGTCATGTGACTGGGTGGGCATGGCTATGTGTATAGGGACTACTCAGAGGGCTGAAAAAAGTCATTTCTCACAGCACTTTTGACTGGTCCTCACACTTATGACCATCCTCACATTTATGCCCGTGCAGCATTCTTAACAACCATGTCACTCATTTCACAACTGCTTCTCTTCACCATGGTGATAAGATAGGGCAAAAACAGTAAAATGTGAGGACAGTCGTAAGTTCGAGGACTGGTCAAAAGTGCGAGGACCAGTCAAAAATAACTTTTTCAGCCCTCTGAGTAGTCCATATGCATAAAAGGATACAGCAATAGAGAGGGATGAAGGAAGGGAAGGGAAATTAGAGTAGGAGTGAGGGTAAGAGAGGGAGGAAGAGAGGAGGAGAAGGAGAAAGGAAGAGGAAGTAGGGAGGAGAAGAAGAGGGGAGGAAGAGAAAGTAAGAAGGAAAGAAAAGAGAGAGGTGGTAGGTTTGAGGAGAAAGATTGCTGTACAATAAAAAAGATGAAAGGGAAGAAAACCAACCCCAAACAAATATAAAGATATTAAGATAAAGAATGAATTATTAAACTTTAAAGAATAAAAGAGAACAAAGATGAATAAATAGCAATAATTAGAAACACACATACAAACATACAATGTATTTTCTTTGAACAGAGTATTAGGCCGGTTCACAAATTTAAACAGTGTTTAGTCATTTCAATTAAATTTACAATTTCTATATTTCCTTTTTGCCATATTTATTCCTCATCTATTTTTTTAAAAAACCAATATTACCCTTCATCCTCATCTCTAATCTTAATCAAATTCAATTTTTCCCTTCTATTCTATATTATACCCCTTCCCATTGTCATCTATTTTTATATCCAGTCTCACATTGGTTAATTATATAATATTACAGTTGTTTAATACAAATTCAACATTTTAATATAAATCAATTAGTTATATAACTATCTTTTTTGTATATTAATCAATATGAACATGAATATTCCAATTATTTCCATGCAATCCAATTTCTTACAAATCAATTAATTATATTTACCAATAATAATAAACCAAATAATTTATCCCATCTATTCCTCCAAACCACAACTTAACCATTTCTGCTTTCAACACAATATACAATTAATAATATCTCAATTATTACAATTCCCTAGTTAAATAGAGCTTTTTTTCTTTTGTGTTTTAAAATCTTGAACTCTCCTCTTTTGCCCTAAATTTCCCATTGTTTGCAGTTTTGCACCTACTTTTTTGGTGAGGAAAAAGAAAAAGAAATCTCTCTCTGCCTCATTTTGTCACGTTGCAGCAAAGAGCCTGCTTTACTTTCAGTTTCATTTTTTCAGCATAGCTAGGGGGAAAAAAATCTGCTCCAGCAGCACTCTATGCAGCTAGCAACAGAGCCCTGCACAAAACAGCTGAGAGCAAATCAGCTGAGAGTCGGGAGGCCGATCTAATCAACTTGTGCTAATTAACCTATGCTGAAGCTGAAAGGGGCTGTTTTTTCTATTTTTGCAGGCACCGGTCTACTCATTTGTTTTCTTTTAACACTGATCAGCTGTAGGGCGGCCCTTTGAAGCCCCGCGGCAAGAGTTTAAACAGTTTTTTTCCCTCTAGCCATCAGCTGGGATTCAGGAGGCAGCAATAGATTGGGAGTGGGCGGGGTAAGCGTACGGTGACCGGGCGGGAACCGGTTGGGGGCGTGGCCAGCCAATCTTATTACCGGTTCTCCGAACTATTAAAATTTTTTACTACCGGTTCTTGCGAACCAGTGCGAACCGGGAGCAACCCACCACTGGTAAGGATACTCCACATTAGGACTTATCTAAGCATGAAGAAGGAGGTGTGAAAGACAATGGGAGGCAGGTGCAAAAGGGGGAGGAGTTTAGTGAATGTGGGAAGAGGCACACAACCCAGAGGTGGGAGCTGTGGGAAGAGGACATTCAGAGTGACTATACCTTGCTGTCACTTTGACTGGAAGCTTACTTTTACATTTTTCAAGATTATGTTATCTTAATTAGCATTAAACCAACTAGCATTCTTGAATCTGTGTGGGTCTCACTTTTTGTGTTGGCCAGCTATGTCAAGCCTATTGTATGTGGGGGTGGGGAATAGACAAAATTATGTTGAAGGAAGAACATTTTGGACATAAAAATCATAACGTGTCCTGGGTTGCTGCCATGAGAGGTGGGGTGGAGGTTTTTCTTTTAATGGGTTTTATTATAGGGTGGGTTTCTTAAATTTTGTAAGCTGCCCAGAATCACCTATATGCAATTTGAGTGGGTATATACATTTATTTATAACTAAAATAAATAAATGTCACCGTGGACCATTGAAAACTTTGATGCACTATTTTAGACTTTCTAATAGGAGAGCTTTTGGTCCATCATTTGCAGTTCTAGAGTCTTTGTGTCACTTTAGAAGGAAGTTGAAACATTCCCAGAGTAGAATGACACTCTAAAAACCCACATAGTCAGATATGATACCTGAACTGGGAAATACAGAGACCTCTTCTCATACTTTACTACACCTTTTCTTTCTCCAAGTTATAAATTGTGCTGATCCTGGAGAGATTAGCAATGGCAAACGGAGTGTCTCAGACCGACATTTCTCCATCGGCTCTCATGTCCAATACTTCTGTCATGAAGGCTATGTAGTGGAAGGGAGCAACACACTCACCTGCTACAACCGGGATACGGGCACCCCTAAATGGAGCGACCGAGTACCCAAATGTGTCTGTAAGTAAAAGTGGGGGAAGGAAAAGGCAAATGGAAGCGGGGAGCTAGAACTGGGAGGGTCTTTAAAGCAGCAATGTACAGGAGTGTACATTTTGACAAGAGCTTAGCTGGTCTGACTGGTTATAGGGAGTCCTCCAGTTATGACTGGTCACTTAACAGCTGTTCAAAGTTATGATGAAGCTATCTTGGGGCTACTTACAACCTGGATCAAAGTTCTGATAGTCCCCTCCCCCACAGTCACATGATGAAACTTTGGGGGCTCAGCAACATGTCTGCATTTACAGCCATTTGCAGTATCCTGCAGTCACATGATTGCATTTTACGATGGTTTCCTCAAATATCAACACTGACTTCTGGTTTCTGGCAAAACTGTGCCCATTATATGCCATCGGTTCACTTAATGACTAATAAGATCACTTAACGACCACCACAAAAAAGTGGTAAAATTGTGTTGGTTATTTCACTGGTCTGTTTTATGACCATCATCACTTGCAACCATGATGGGAGGGCTCCATTACAGTCATAAATCAAGGACTACCTGTATTGGATTTGCCATTTTTCTTTGTGTGGTCCTCTCTCTAATTAATATAGGGCTCACTCCAGTATATTTTTTACATGTTTCAATAGGAAGGGAAACTATTCCCAGTTCTCTAAGGATATCAGAAGCAAGAAATATATCACTGATACCGTAGAAAAAGCTTGCCAAGACCCTGAGCTGCATGAATGCACTTTTAAGCTCTTGTATCACATACCTACTTGAAGAAATGTCAATACAGTCATGTATGCCTAATTAATCTTTCCAGAATCAGACAAAGTTAAAATGGTCCTTGAGGTTCTTCTGCATGTTGAGACGGATATTCTTAAGGATGGCTGAACATCCTAATTCACAATAAAAGGTTATGTTGGTCTTAGTCTTGGACACAAGGTCAGGATAGTACATGACCTATTGAGCGATTCAAAAGAAAACTAACATTCCACATTTATTCTTCTATTGACTATCTTAGCATAGTTTCTAAGTGAATGAAGCTCACTGTCTTCTGGATATCTTTACTTACACCAGGGGTGGGCTATTAATTTTCCACAGGGGCCACATGAGAATCTGGGACTGTTGTGGATGGCCTAACCAATAGATTGAACGTCTATGGAGATTCTCAGTCATCCAGGTCATGGTTGTCCCAAAGGTGCTTTTTCAAGAAGCAACTGGACTTTCTTTGTTTTTCCTTGAAAATGTTTTGCTTCTCATCCAAGAAGCTTCTTCAGGTCTGAGTGGATGGTAGGGAATGGAAGGATTTATATTCCTTGCAAGCAGCCAGTCATTTGCATTCTTTTAGTGAGTCATTAAGGCCACCTGGAGGTTTATCTGTGTCATCAGGGTCACCTGAGTGGTGCAAATGGTTGTGGAGCCTTCTTGGAACTGTTGAAAGGACTGTATTGTAGACTGAAGATAGATGATGTGGTATCCCTCCCCCTCTGGGGAGAGAGGGCTGTTCAATTTTGACATAGATGGCCTCTTTGACCCCTCTTTCAAACCAGCGGTCCTCTCTGTCCAAAATGTGGACTTTGCTATCTTCAAGAGTGGCCTTTGTCTTTTAAAAGAGGTTAAAAGGTGGCACAGTGGTTAGAATGCAGTACTGCAGGGTAACTCACTGCTCGCTCCAGGAGTTCAGTTCTGAGCGGCTCAAGGTTGACTCAGCCTTCCATCCTTCCGAGGTCGGTAAAATGAGGATCCAGATTGTTGGGGGCAATATGCTGACTCTGTAAATCACTTAGAGAGGGCTGTCAAGCACTGTGAAGTGGTATATAAATCTAAGTGCTATTGCTATTAAATGCAGATGGATTGCTGAATCTTGTTCCTGATGGGGTTGTTCTCCTATGTTGTGCCATGCATTTATGAAATGGTTATTTTGTTTCCCCAATGTACAGATCTGCACATGTCTCATTGCATGGTATTGCATATAGCACGTTGCTCAGTTCGTGTCTGGGTGTTTTATCATCGGGGTGGACAAGCTTCTGCCTTAGTGTATTCTTGGGTTTAAAGTGTGCATGTACAATATGTTGTGTTGACTGGAGATTCTCCTGAGCTTCTCAGGAGGATCTTCCATTCCTCACCATCCAGTCAGAGCTAAAGAAACCTCTTGGATGAGAAGCGAAACGTCTTCAAAGAAAAACAAGAAAGTCCAGTTGCCTCTTGAAAAAAAGCACCTTTGGAACAACAGACTGAATTTAATTCTGCTCAATATTAATTTTATCACAGTATAAAAAGCAGTAAAGTATAGTTTTGATTAGCTGCTAATGGTAAGAATACAGGTTATGTCTTATGTATATTTGATTTCTAATTTCCTCACGTGGGCCAGACAGGGACAGCCAAAGTGTTATGGAATGATGGGACCAAACAACATTCCGGATCAGCCAGAGACAGATTTATTATTGCGCAAGGTTCAGAGCAGATTCATACCTGAAAGTCTGAACAACCAAGAGATTTGACACAACTGCTTATATATGTTTTCAAGACAAAGGAGTTGGTGATCTAATACATTTTCCATATATGGTAAAATTACATTTGGTATCAAATACATGAGCTCATACATTTATTCCATATATGGCTAACATACATTTATTATAAAATAACGGACAGTTCCTCATTACTAAACCATTAGCTTCTAGTTTATAAGATTATTTTCAGCTGGACCACTTTCCTAAGTTCTGTAAGTACTAATGGAGTTTTTACTGCTGTCTTTAGGTGATAATTAACTCTTTGCCCCATACATGTCTTTTGTGTGGATGACAGTGAGCCTTTTCAGACATTCTCTATATGGTTGTCCTTCCGTGACAGCTAGGACTCATCAGAAGATATATTACCAATAATGGGGTTTAACTGCTTTTAATATACTTTCCAGCAAACACGTTTCTCTCAAACCAGCACATTTTCTTTCTTATAATACTGTGAATAAAGAGGGTTCTTCAGTGGTCATCTAGCTGAACCCGCATCATTTACATTAAAAGGGCTGAATGTGACCCAGGTGCCATAAAATGCCCAGGTCTGGTGTCTACTGTCTCCTCTATCAGTGACAAACAACCTGTGGCCTCAGGGCCAAATACGCTTCCTAAAACTGTTTGTTGCCCCATTTCCTTTTTCCAGTGAAATATGAGCCTTGCCTGAACCCTGGTGTTCCAGAGAATGGGTACCAAACTCTTTACAAGCATCACTACCAAGCAGGAGAGTCCCTACGCTTCTTCTGCTATGAGGGCTTTGAGCTTATAGGGGAAGTGACAATCACCTGCATACCAGGACATCCATCCCAATGGACCAGCCAGCCACCCCTCTGCAAAGGTATGGGCACCCTTTCTCCATTGTATATGGCTTTCACTCACTATTTTGTGACCCTCTGCTTTCTTTGCCTGGCATTTTTTTAAAATGGTCCCTTGGTCTCTTTCTCCCCACCAGTGGCCTATGAGGAGTTATTGGAAGACCAGAAACTGGAAGGTGAGTGGGAAGAAGCTTGGGAAGGGATTCTGGGAGGGTGACAAACATTATCATCCCTTCCTTCCTCCCTCCCTCCCTCCCTCCTTCTCTTCTGCTCAAACAGCAGCTGGAAGTTGTAGCTAAGGGGACTAGGTGTGCCAGATCCTATCCCAGACCTCAATAACTCATGTGTTATGTCCATTTGATAGGACTACTGCAGTGTGCTCTAAATGGGGCTGTCTTTGGAGACAATCCAGAAGCTGCAGCTGGTACAAAATGCACCAGAAAGATTTTTGCCAACACAACCCTACCAATATAGAATTGCACTTATAGTACAGTGGCTGCATTGGTTGCCAATAGACTTCCAGGCCCAATTCAAAGTGCTGGTCATTACATTTGAAGCTCTATGGTGCAGGATAATTCAAGCAATGCCTTGTCAGAACGTAATCTGCCCATCTCATCCCTTCATTCAGGGAAGGCCTGCAGACCTTCCCCTCTCAAGGACCATGGGTGACACATCTGGTTCTCTCTGTAGTAGCTCCCATCCTATGGAATATTATTTCCCAAGAAATACATGCAGCTTCCACCTTGCTACAATTCTAGAAACAGACCTAACCCTGTTTTATTTTAATAACCTTTCAAACCTCTGATTGGTTGTGGGCACCTATCTTGGATTTTATTCCACAGTTATCTTTGCTTTTTGTGACTGGAGTCTTTGACCATGTTCTAATATACTTATTGTTATACCTTTGGGGTTTTTTTAGTTCATTTGGGATTGGGGTGGGCTATAAATTCTGAAAAATCAAATGAAATAAAAGTTCAGGGTGGAGTGTTTGATACATACATCTCACACATTCCACATTTTTCTTTCCTCTTGTAGTCACTCAGACCACAGATCCTTCCCACCAGATGGAAGGTGGCAACATTGCTCTGGCAATCTTCCTCCCCATCATTCTCGTCATTCTGCTGATTGGAGGCATCTACATCTACTACACTAAGTGAGTGATATGAAACTAATTTATGTATGCTTTGCTCAGTGGGCATCTAAATGCCATTAGACTCTGTTTGTTGATTCCAGTTAAGTTTTGTTTTATTTTATTTTATTTTATTTTATTTTATTTTATTTTATTTTATTTATTTTATTTTATTTTATTTTATTTTATTTTATTTTATTTTATTTTATTATTTAGCCCATCTCCCCTACAATGTAAAGGAAGACAGATATGTTGTTTAATAGCAAATAGAGGCGAATTGGAATTTAATTCCATTTCAAAGATTTTAACCTGAAAACCCTACACAGTTTAAATTCCCAGGTACAAGGAGACAATTATAATAATTTGTCTACTTAATGATGTTGAAAATGCATTTTGCACAGAAAGGCAGCGTTTTCATTATATTTTTTTTACAAGCTTAAACTGTAGCATAAAAATGTCTTCCAGTCATGAACTTCAGTTACCTTGTTTTATATGAATACCTCACTGCTTTTAATTAAAACAACTTGGGTCGGTGCATATAATGCCTTCCCAACATACATTTAAAAGAGAGGAAAATGCCTTAATACTGCAATCGTATAATCAGTTCAAAACCAAGATCATTGGTATATCAAGTTATAATAAAAGCTCCCCATATATGGCTAGAAGGAGCTTTGATCCTGCTAAATCAGCAAGTTTAAGTTTTACACCTTCAAGAACAGGAGTCCCCAATCCCCAGGCCACGGGCCACTACTGGGCCTTGAGCTGTTCAGAACCAGGCCGTGGAAATCCCCCCCACACACACACACACTGGCCCACAAAGTCGAAAAGATTGGGGAACTATGTTCTAGAAAGTATTAACCACTGTCCATACCTGCCACTAAGCATAGCTAGAGTAGCCTACTGAATGTTTATTCATTCTGTTTCTTTGAATGGCCTTGGCCTCAGGTATAAAATGAAGTCCAAGACCAAGGTGCTGGTACTTACCTATAAAGCCCTACATGGCATGGGCCCAGGGTACTTGCAGGACCACCTTCTGCCCGCCTCCTACCGCCCTGTGCGCTCACATAGGACTGCCCTCCTCCGGGTGCCATCGGCCAGACAATGTCGGCTGGTGGCGCCCAGGATGAGGGCGTTCTCTGTGGGCGCACCGACCCTCTGGAATGGGTTACCCACGGGGCTCCGGACGGCCCCCGACCTCCGGTCTTTCCACCGTGACCTGAAGACATGGCTTTTCCAACAAATTTGCTGATCTGATGGGCGATTTTTAATTTTCTGGGAGATTTTAATTGATTATTTTAGTAATTATTTTTATTGTTTTCATCGTTTTAATTTTTGTGAGCTGCCCCGAGTCCTTCGGGAAAAGGGCGGCATATAAGTATAAGAAAATAAATAAATAAATAAATAAGTCAATATATGGACAAAAATGTGATTGATGATTGATTTTGTTGTGATAGATATGGCTGGTACTTACTAAACACGTAAAGCAAAATGTGGATGTTGTAACTGAATTTTGTATTTTACCACACTGAAAAAAGTTGGAAGTCACTTTCCCCCCCTTTTACCTCGAACTCCCTTCTTTTCTTTACGTTCCTCCATACCCTCATTATCTTTGTTTCTCTTTGTATTTTATAGTATAATAAACTTGAAGAAATTAAAAAAAAAAGAAATTGTGATTGAAATGTTGGATGTGTGCAGAACATAGGAAGCTGCCTGATAGACAATCAGACAATTGGTTGATCTAATTCCTTCAGAGAAGCTCTTTGCATCTGAAGATGTTGGTGACCAATTCTGAACCATCCAAATGCAAAATATATAATCTCCTCCACTGGATTACTTCTGTAATATACAGTCCATGGAGTTATGCCATTAAAATGAATCTGATTTTCCAAACTGGTAGAGGCTGATTGTTTCAATCCACTCTCTTCTTCTTTTACTTTCCTGCAGATTCCAAGGAAAAACTCTCTTTGGCTTCTCCTTTTCCAGCTCTCACAGCTACAGCCCCATCACTGTAGAATCTGATTTCAACAACCCACTCTACGAGTCTGGGGTGAGCTGCAGATGCTCAGCCAAGCCATTGTTCTATAGTACCTATTTTTTAAAAGCTCTGATTAAAGAGAGCTGACTTATTCCGGTTCCACATTTCCCTCTCTCTCACTGCTGTTTTCAACCTCTTGCAATCCTACTGCAGTTCTGTACAGATTTATCCCAGATTTGGGCTGTAAAATTAGTGTCAGCCATTAGATCTCTTGAAAGAGATATAGCTGTTCCCACCCATACCGCCATCAAGTGGTCATCTGGCATTTTGTAGCCTTGATGAGTTCATTACAGATTTTCTGCCATTTCTCCCAACAAGGGTATCCCTTGGCCATATTTCTACCGGTTTGGGGGAAAGTGTACAATTTTGCCCATTTCAACACCATTCCGAGTACAAGTAGTCTTTGACTTACAACAGTTCGTTTAGTGACCGTTCAAAGTTACCATGGCACTGAAAAATGTGACTTACGACCATTTTTCACAGTTACGACCTTTGCAGCATCCCCATGATCATGTGATCAAAATTCAGATGCTTGGCAACTGACTCATATTTATGACCGTTGCTGTATCCCAAGGCCAATCTCCTTTTGTGACCTTCTGACAAGCAAAGTCAATGGGGAAGCCAGATGCACTTAACAACTGGGTTACAAATTTATCAACCGCATTGATTCACTTAACAACTGTGGCAAGAAAAGTCATAAAATGGGGCAAAATTCATTTAACAAATGTCTTACTTAACAACAGAAATTTTGGGCTTAATTGTGGTCATAAGTCAAGGATTCCCTGTACTCCCTCCAATACCACCACATGCTGCCAGCAGTGGTCACCAAAGGCCCCCTTTAGAGTTGAGAGAAAAGGAAACCATGCTAAGATGAATTCTGGTTTTATTTACTTAACCATGATTTACTGAATTTATCCTCTTTGGTGGGTTGGCACATGGGACCAACCAACCCTGCCACAGTGCATGAAGATGATCTTCTGATGTCTGGTTAGTTTAAAGTCAATTAGGTGAGGGAAAAGAGCAGGTGAGATTCTGTCCCTAAATTAAGGTGGTTTTTTTCCCATCTTTCTGCTTAACAGGAAACCAGAGAATACGAAGTTTCCATTTAGAAGACGTTAAGAGGATCTGCCATTCTTCTCCCAAACCCAACTAGGTCTGAGGATCAGCGACTGAGAATGATTCCTGATTTGGAGGGAATAGCAGAAGGTGGTTTTTGGGAGGGGGCTAAGGGAAAATGGAGGGGAGAGAAGGAGTTTATCCTTTCTACCCCACAAATTCAGCTTTATCTCTTCTTCTCCATGTTGCTGCCTGACTGTCCACTCTCAGCTTTGGACCACTCTCTTCTCCCGTGTAAATACCCTCTTCAATGTGCCAAATGTGTTTCTCACACACACACTCACAGAGTTATTATTATCCTGCTTTATTTGTTTGTTTTATTTTCCTATTTATTTATTACGTTACACTTTTCCTCTTTCTTCATTTTAATGATCGTTCCCTTAGTGGTTGAAAAAGGAGGAGAGGGTCAGTATTGGGTTTCAACGCGTGCGCAGCGCTTCTGCGCATACGCAGAGACGTCCAGGCGGGTGGGCGGAGCCTCCCGCCACTACCGGTTCGCCCAATCCGGGGGAAACAGGTAGCAACCCACTACTGGAGAGGGTTGACCTCATCCCTTCTTCCATACTTTATCCCCCACTCCGTTTTTAAGGAAGTGGGCCTGAGTTCTAAATGGTGCTGCCATTGAAAATAAAAAAAATAAAAAGAAAGTATCTCTGTAAACAAGGCTGTACAGTAAGATCACTAAAACCCAATATATATTGGGAGGAGATATATTTAATCCTAAAATCAGTGGCAAACAAATGTGGGCAACAGAAAAAGCCAAATGCTGAGAGGCATTAGAAAAGATATTAATCCCTAATTCTTAACATGGAAGCAAGTCTCATGTTGTTCAGGAGAATTTACCGTCATAAAATTGGGAGTACATTAGATAATCATGGAAATATAAGCAGGGTCATAGAACCATTGACTTTAGCTGTTCAGATTATACACCATCAGAGTTTTGCAAGGTCTGTGTGCTGCAACATGCCAAATCAGAAAGCAACCAGGCTTCAATTTTAACAAATTTGTGGGGATGTAATAGACACACTTTCTCTATATTACAGAACACCAATGCCTCCAGAAATAGATTGTCAGGTGTTGTAGCCTGGGGCTGTTGAAATAACCTACAATGACAAAACAATGTAATTGTTTTATCAGATTTAGCTGTATTTTCCTTTCTCGTACCATTAATTTCTCTGGCTTACTGCTGCTTACTCCTGTCCTATGCTTTGCCTAATATTACTTATTCCAAAATGGAACAGTGTGATGGGCATGTATGTAGGTACGTATGTTTGTACAACCCCAGGACTAGGGTTGACACCCAAATAAGCACACACAGGGGTGCTGCCTATGAAGGGCTTTCTACTTATATTTTAGTTATTCTTCCTCTAATCTTCTAATATTTCTCCCACCTCTCTGAAAGCTACAACAATAATAAAATAAATAATAATAAAATAAAATAAAATAAAATAAAATAAAATAAAATAAAATAAAA
>WNWU01012682.1:129419-150876 GCA_012654045.1 Ptyas mucosa
AATAAAATAAAATAAAATAAAATAAAATAAAATAAAATAAAATAAAATAAACCCAACTTAATGCAGATCTTGAAAAGAGAGGCTTGGTAGAACTTCAGTAAGCAAGCTTGGTCTTTTTGTTAGATTGGAAAGACATAACCACCCACAGTCAACAACATTCATTATTTTTTTGTTAGGCAGTTTATCGCTTCCTTTCCTCTTGGAGCAGCTTCCACTGCACTTCCTCCTCTGATTTTTCCCTAGAAAAACGCTGTGGTTAGATTAGGATAAAAATGAGAGAAGGGGACTGGCCAAAGTCATCCAGTCAACTTCCATGGCTGCAGGTGGACTTGGATCTGATCTCCATGATCCTTGTCAAATCCTTTTACTATTAGACCACATTGGCCCTTTATTTACCATATTTTTTTAGCAGTACAAAATGGCTGTGGGGAATCACTTTAGTTTAACATTTGAGATACAAATGTATTAAGGGTTATCTCTAGTTCTACACAAAACTAGAAGATATCCTAGAATAAGTAATACATCTGCTCAACCATTGTGATTGCTAAAAATTAATTTTAATAGTCCCGAAATCTTTGGGTTTATTTATTTATTTATTTAAATTTATATACCGCCCTTCTCCCCGAGGGGACTCAGGGTGGTGAACAGCCAAAAGTAAAAAAACATACATACAAAATTTAAAAGCCAAATAAAACCAAATTAAACAATGGCCCCGACTATTTAAAAGCCCAATTATAAAATATTAAAACCCCAAATATTAAAATATTTAAATTTTAAATTTTTAAAATTATTTTTACAGAAAAAGGGGAAAAATTAGGCCAGCCCCGCCTGGTGGAACAGAAAAGTTTTTAGCTCACGGCGGAAGGTGCGAAGGTCCGGGATCATCCGTATCTGTGGGGGGAGTTCGTTCCAGATAGTGGGTGCCCCCACAGAGAAGGCTCTCCCCCTGGGGGCCGCCAGTCGACATTGTTTGGCCGACGGCACCCGGAGGAGCCCCTCTCTATAGGAGCGAACCAGTCAGTGGGAGGCTATTGGTGGTAGTAGGCGGTCCCGCAAGTACCCGGGTCCTAAGCCATGGAGCGCTTTAAAGGTGGTAACCAATACCTTGAAGCGCACCCGGAAGACCACCGGGAGCCAGTGCAGCTCGCGCAGGAGAGGAGTAACATGGGAGCGCCACGTCGGGTTGATAAACCTTTTGATCCGAGTTCCTCTGGAGCTATTTCCCATGAAATTCATATGGCTGTTTAGATATGGACTAAAGCCTTTTAATAATAAAACACTTCTCCCTAATGATTAGGATCCATATAACTTTTAAAAGATAAAAGTGCATCTGATAATTTTATGTTGCTTTTATGTTGCTTTCAAAGTTAACAAATCACTGAACATTACTAATTTTACATATGCTTATAAGGATAATATTTATTATTTTTGAATTGTACTTTGCAGCCTTTTTAAAAAAAAGACAGTGTACATGTTCCCCATTTGTCTAATGTACTGACCCAAATAATAAAATAGCTGGAGGTTTTGCAGCCTCTGATTCATTACAGTATCCTCTGAATGATAAAAAAGAGAGTAATGTAATACTTCGCAGTATCTTAACAAGAAAATAATATGCCCACCTGGTATTAGACAATTGCTTTAAGGATTAAACATTATTTCAGGATATAAACGGTTTATTGACAGCCTCTCTTGACCTAACACCACAGAAAGCCACTGGCTGCCTTGTATCTTCTTCAGGATGCTGACGTTTTGTGTGGCTCTTTTAAGTATGACAACAGGAAAGGTCCTTAGTGCCAAAATGTATGAAAGTACACTTTTAAAGCTGTTCAAGAGACCTCATCTCTTCAAGAGACCCTCTTTTAGGACATGAGAGTATCTGAATGGAATTGCAATACTCATCTCCTACACCGTAAGGTTTGTAGGAGATGAGAATATTGTACCTAAAACCAGGAGTGGGATTCAGCCAGTTTGGACCGGTTCAGGTGAACCGGATGCTAATTTTACATCTGGTTCACCAAACCGGTAGTTGCAAGGACTGGCTGGCCCCGCCCACCCCTCCCCTCCCCGGAGTCTCCTGGCAGCCAGTTTTGGATGACATGTAAGTGCAGGGCCCATGCGGAGGCTCTGGGAGGGCAAAAAACGGGTCTCCCAGAAGTTCCAGAAGTCTGGAAACGAGCCCGTTTCTGGCCTCTGGAGCCCGGTGGAGGCCGTTTTCACCTTCCCAGAGGCTCAAGGAAGGCCTCTGGAGTCTGGGGAGGGTGAAAACGTGCCCCCCCTGCCATGGTGCAGGAGGCCGAGTGGGCCACGCCCACCATGGCCACGCCCACCCTGCAACCAGGCAGAGAACTGGTTGCTAAAATTTTTGAATCCCACCCCTGCCTAAAGCCCTTCACTTACTGGCAGTATGGAGCAGGACATAAAAATAGTACTTCCCAGCCCTTCTCCTCTCCCAAATAGTGAAACTGACTTATTATATCAACCCTTCCCTGGTGGCCAGTCTTGTATTTTGGAAGAAGGTGAAAAGTATTATTTACTCCAATTTTTGTAGATAACTTATCCTTCTTCTTTGTAGGTCTTTTCATCATGTTAGGAGGACAGTCCTGACACATCCCCACAAATGACAGTGCAGTTTCTGGGGAATGCTCTCCTTTGCATCCTTACCATTTACAATTCTATTTTTTGTTTGGGTTTTTTTGGCCTTTGGTTACTCCCCCCTCCTTTCTCATATGCTTTTATTTTGGAGCAATAAATGAAGCGCACCATTTGTAAAAGCTGTAGTGTCTGTACTTCTGTTACAGTCCAACAGGAAATGAGGGTACTCTTTGCATGGCAATGGGCAAGTTTGGTCATCCAAATTAGCAAAGAAGTTGTTGTGGTCCGCCAGCAGCCTGCAGAGCTGGTAGCGGAGTCAGACATTGAGGAGTCTGGGGAGGAACATTGGCCAGTTCTGGAGTCTGGGGAAGGCCCGGACGAGGGCTCTGCGTCGGAGGCAGAGATGGGGCCAAGACCATCTGGGAGTGATGTGCGGACTCTGGAGCCCCCAGAGTTGGACAGCAGAGAGGCAGAGGAACAGGAGGAGCCTGTTCCTAGTGCACGCATGCACAGAGCTGCCAGAAGGCAAGAGCAGCTAAAGCAAAAGGGACGACTCGGGAGTAAGGCTAGGAGATGATTGGCCCCTCCCATAAGGCTTAAAAGAGAAACAAAGGCACTTGGGCTTTTTTCAGGAAAGCAACATTGCTAACTTTGTTTCCAGTTGGCATCTCTTGTTTGTTTCTGAACTTTGTGGGGCTTTGCCAAGTAAGGCCTTTGGCAGGGTGTCAAAGAAGATAAAAGTTGGTGATTATCCCGAAGGACTTCTTCTGAAAGATTTTTGTTGCAACTAATTGGGACTCAGCTGGGAATGAACGTAATTCTCAGCTGTTACAATAAAATAGGTTTATTTGGGACTAATTGTGTCTTGTAATGACTCAGTAAGCCTAGGTCACAACAGAAGTGTTTAGAGGTAACACACATGAAACAGTACTTTCACACCTGTTTTGGGTGTGTGTGTGTACGCTTTGTGTTTTGAAACAGAGTTAAGGGGAGAGGCCGGTGGCTAATTGGGTGTTGAAAAAGGTCCAAAAGCAAAAGAATATTAACACAGAAACCCAATGATTTCTCAGTATTTTTTAATAAACTTAACGGTCTGTGGTTTTTCTTTCACTGTCCCAAAGGTGCTTTTTTCAAGAGGCAACTGGACTTTCTGGTTTTTCTTTGAAGACGTTTCACTTCTCATCCGAGAAACTTCAAAGAAAAACTGGAAAGTCCAGTTGCCTCTTGAAAAAAGCACCTTTGGAACAACCATAACTGGATGACTGAGAATCTCCATAGACATTCTTCTTTCAATCAACTAGAAATTGTGTCAGAGTTTTGCAGAGTGACTAGTATTATGACATAAACCCAGGAGCAAAACACAGCACACAGCACACAGAGCCTTTAGATAATTTTTTTTTAAGTTTTTATTTTTATTTCTCATAAACATATTTACATGTACAGTCATTTATCCACCATTTTTCATTCATTTTATCTTTTAACTTTCATTTTTAATTTTTACTTATTCGGGGCTGCTCTTTTACCATTTACCCTTCTTTATTTTGCCACAACCTTTCTTCTTCTCCTCCCCTTCTCTTCCTTCCTCTAACTCCTCCTACTTTCGTCGTTCTTCCTCTCCTTCTCTTTCCTACTTCCCCTTCCCTTCCCCCACTCCTCTCTTCTTCCCCCTTCTAACCTTCTCTCCTACTCCTCTTTCCCCTCCCTTTTCTTCCTCTCGTTTTCCCTTTCTTCTTTCTCTCCCTCTCCTCTCTTCTCCCTTCCTCTCTCTCTACTCCTTCCCCTCTCTCTAGTTGTTTCCCTTTTCAGTTCAATCTAGAATGGTATTCGAGCAGCTCCGATTTTCTATTTATCTCTATTCTCATTTCAATTTCTTATTTGATTAAAATTTATATCTATTTCATCATTTGTGTACATTTTTATAATAATCTCACTTTTTCCCTCCCCCCCTTCTCCTTTTACCTAGGCATCATCTGGGTTTCTATTTTTCTGATTATTTTCTCCCATCTTTTCTCTATCTATTTTATCTCTAAACCCTTATTCATATTTCCTTTCTAACCAATCGTAAAATTTATCCCATGTCCTGAAATACATCGACTCGGCTTGATAATACAGTTCCCAATTCGGTAGGCCAAACCCACCTCTAGTTCTTGCATCTTGCAGCATTTTTATGTTAATTCTTGTTCTCTTTCCTTGCCACACATATTTCCGTGTTATTCTCTTCAGCTCTTCAAAGTATTTTTTCTCCAGTTTTATTGGTATAGTTTGAAATAGAAATAATAGTTTTGATAATACATTCATTTTTATTAATGCTATTCTTCCCATTAATGATAGTTGCAAGTTTCTCCATTTCTCCAGGTCTATTTCAATTTGTTTTTTCAGTTTATAATAATCATCTTCCTTGAGCATTGCACATCTTGATGTCAAATTAATGCCCAAATATTTCATTTTCTTCACAATTTGGATATCCAGTTTCTCCATTATCTCCCTTTTTTGTTTTTCTCTCATATTTTAACTAATATTTTTGTCTTATCTTTATTAATTTTTAGTCCTGCTACTTTCCCATATTCTTCTATTTGCTCTAATAGTTTTGGCACTTTCTCTATTGGATCTTCCATGATAAACACCAAATCATCCGCAAATGCTTGCAATTTGTATTCTTCTTTTTTGATTTTCATTCCTTTTATTTCTTTTTCCTGTCTCACTTTTCTATTTAGTACCTCTAATGTCAATATAAATAGTAATGGAGACAAAGGGCATTCTTGTCTTGTCCCTTTTCTGATATCTATTTTCCCTGTCATTTCACCATTTACCATCACCTTTGCCGCTTGATCTCTATATATAGTTTGGATCATACAGTTGCAAGAAAAAGTATGTGAACCCCTTGGGATTACATGGAGTTTTGCATGAATTGGTCATAAAATGTGCTCTGAACTTCATCTAAGCCACAACAATAGAAGAACACAGTCTGCTTAAAATAATACTACACAAACATTAGATGTTGCCATGGTTTAATTGAACATAACATGTAAACATTCACAGTGCAGGGAGGAAAAAGTATGTGAGCCCCTAGCCTAATGACTTCTCCAAGAGCTAATTGGAGCCAGGAGTGAGCCAACCTTGACTCCAATCAGTGTGATGATATTGGATGTGTTGCTGACAGCTGTCCTGCCCTTTAAAAACACACACCTGTTTTGGGTTTACTGGTTTCAAGAAGCACTGTCTGATGTGAACCATGCCTCACAGAAAAGAGCTCTCAGAAGACCTACAATCAAGAATTGTTGACTTGCATGAAGCTGGAAAGGGTTACAAAAGTATCTCCAAAAGCCTTGATGTTCATGTGTCCACGGTAAGACAGACTGCCTACAAATGGAGAAAGTTTAGCACTGTTGCTACTCTCCTTAGGCGTGGTCATCCTGTAAAAATGACTGCAAGAGCACAGCGCAGAATGCTTCATGAGGTAAAAAGAATCCTAGAGTGTCAGCTAAAGTCCTACAGAAATCTCTGGCACATGATAACATTTTTGTTGACACATCTACAATAAGAAAAACATTAAACAAGAATGGAGTACATGGGAGGACACCACGGAGGAAGCCATTGCTGTCCAAAAAATATATTGCAGCACGTTTGAAGTTTGCAAAAGAGCACCTGGATGTTCCACAGCACTACTGGCAAAATATACTGTGGACAGATGAAACCAAAATTGAGTTGTTTGGGAAGAACACACAACACTATGTGTGGAGAAAAAAAGGCACAGCACACCAACATCAAAACCTCATCCCCACTGTAAAACATGGCGGAGGGAGCATCGTGGTTTGGGGCTGCTTTGCTGCCTCAGGGCCTGGACAGATTGTTGTCATTGATGGGAAAATGAATTCCAGAGTTTATCAAGACATTTTGCAGGAAAATATACGACCACCTGTCTGCCAACTGAAGCTCCGCAGAGGATGGGTGATGCAACGGGACAATGACCCAAAGCAACGTTTTGTTGAAGTTATTGCTGCCAAAGGAGGGTCAACCAGTTATTAAGTTCAAAGGTTCACATACTTTTTCCTCCCTGCACTGTGAATGTTTACGCCACAGAGTTTTTTGTGGCCCGCCAAGACAGTCAGAAAAATCCGCCTTGAACCGAGATTTCCTTCCCGTGCGCGACTGAAGATTCATCTCGTATTTTCCACTAGGATGGCTACGTCAATACGCATGCGCAGTGTAGATACACGCTTTTCCGGTTGATCTGGTTCATTTCAATTTTGTCTTTGCAACAGTAAATCTATAAATTTCCAACTTTAGTGAAACCATGAACCCTCCAAAAAAACGTAAAATCAGTGATGAATGTCGTGTGTTTAATGAAGAATGGACTAAGAAACATTTCTTTGGTAATACAGGGAATAAAGCAGTGTGTTTACTATGTCATGAAATGATAGCTGTATTTAAGGAGTACAATCTGAAACGACACCATGAAACAAAACAGCGAATTTGGCTGCAAACTTTCCAAGAAAGAACGCAAAATAAAAGCTGCGGAGTGTGTGAAAAAGCTGAAGAAGCAACAAACATTTACAAAGCAATCAACACTTCAAAATAGCGCTACAGAAGCAAGGTTCATGGTAGCTTACAACCTTGCTAAACGCAACAAGCCTTTTTCGGATGGCGAGTTTATTAAGCAGTGTATGGTAGAGTGTGCAAGGGTATTGTGTCCTGATGTAAGAAGCAAATTTGAAAGCATTTCATTATCAAGAAGGACTATAGTGCGGTGCATTGACTCAATTAGTGATGAACTCACAGAACAGCTGAAGACTGCAAGCAAAGATTTTGTTTGGTTTTCTTTGGCACTGGATGAGAGCACAGATAACGAAGACACTGCACAATTACTCATCTTTATCTGTGAAATTAATGAAAATTTCGTCATCACAGAGGAATTATGTGGCCTAGAATCAATGAAAGATAGAACCACTGGTCAGGACTTGCTTGAGTGTGCTGTGCATTGTGTGGAGAAAAGTGGCTTGTCCTGGAACAAAATGGCAAGTATTACAACAGATGGGGCCAGAGCTTTCACTGGAAAAAATGTAGGTATGGTTAAGCTTTTAAAAAACAAGTTACAAGCACAAGACATAGACAGTGATATATTGTCTTTTCATTACATTTTGCATCAGGAGAGCCTTTGTAAAGCTGCACTGGACTTAAAGCATGTGGTAGATCCTATTGTTAGTGTGGTGAACACAATCAGAGCAAGGGCACTCCACCATCGACAATTCAAATCTTTGCTTGAGGATGTGGAGGCAGAGTATGAAGACATAATTTACCACACCATTGTGAGGTGGTTGAGCCTGGGCAAAGTGATAAAAAGAGTCTGGGCATTGCAGAATGAAATCCTCTTATTTCTGGACATGAAGGAGATATCTCATGATTTTGTTACAAAAATGGGATGTGAGGAGTGGAGATATGAGATGATGTTTGCAGCTGATGTATTTGAGAAATTGAATGAACTGAATGTGACATTGCAGGGAAAGGGGTTGTTTGCACATGAAATGTGGAAGCATGTAAAATCATTCAAAGCAAAACTAGGTCTATTTGCAAGGCAAGCAGGTGAAGGCAATTTTTGTCATTTCCCTTTATTAGGAAAACAGAAAGTGCCTGAAAGTGTTTCTGCTAAGATTGGGGATCATCTGCAGAGTTTGGAGGACGAGGTCACAAGAAGATTTCAAGACTTCAAGAAAATTGAGCCTAAATTCAATTTGCTCTCTTATCCCATCACTGCTGATATTGATACAGCACCTGAGGAGCTGCAGCTTGAACTTATTGACATGCAGTCAAATCACACTGTGAAAGAAATGTTTAATGCTGTGACTTTAGTTGACTTTTACAAATCTTTGTATGCTGAAAAATTTCCATGTATGAAGAAATCTGCTGTGAAAATGTTCTCTATATTTGGGTCTACATACATTTGTCAGCAAAGTTTTTCTTTCATGAAGATCAACAAGAGTAAATATAGATGCTCTTTGACAGACATTAACTTGCAGGCTGTGATGAGAATCTCAACAAGCAATCTCACTCCTGATTTCAAAAAAATTGTAGAAAAGTGTGATAGGGTACATTTGTCTCATTAAACTGAATTCTAAAATTAAACATGCTTGCAGCTATAGATGATATGAAATTAGCACAATAAATAAATTGAATAAAACTACCACTATTTTATTTAATTTATAGTTATTGATTTTTATTATACAATTTATACCTTTTCTGAAATGCAAAGTTAACTAATGAATGCAATCATTTTAAAAGGTGCGGCCCTCCGCTAACCTCCGCTCCCACAAAGTGGCCCCCGAGCCAAAACAATTGCCCACCCCTATAATAGTTCATTGAATACTTGCAGCATCACATTGCTTAATACATCTTGTAAGGTTTTATATACCTCTGCTGGTAATCCATCCGGACCTGGTGTCTTCCCATTTTTCTGCTTTTTAATTCCCTCCATTAATTCCATCATAGATGTTCTTTCTTCTAACAGTTTTTTGAACTTTTCTGGGATTCTAGGCATTTCCATTTTTAAAAAATACTGTTCTTTTTTTTAAAATATACTTTATTAATTTTTATAATTACAAAAACCAACATACCATTGATACAGTCAGAAGTGCAGTGTTTGTACATATTTACAAATTATACATCGAATATATTTCATATTTCAGTTACAATATAGTCATACCTTAACATCATACTTTTATCTTATTGTTTAACCATTTGTACCACTTTTTCCATACAACATCGTATTTGAATTTCTCATCGTTATTTAATTCATTTGTTAATTTTGACATTTCTGCGCACTCTAGGATCTTATTTATTAATATTTCCTCTGGTGGTATATTTTTTTCTTTCCAAAATCTCGCATAAACTAATCTAGCCGCTGTTGCTATATGAATTATAAGTTGGATTTTATCTTTCGTGAGCCCATCTCCGATTATTCCCAAAAGAAATATTTCAGGGCGTAGGTCAAGTTCCTCTTCGATTATTTCTCGTAACCAATTTCTAATTCTGGACCAAAACTTTCTTGTCTCTGGGCAGGTCCACCACATATGGTAGAAGGTGCCGACTTCCTTACCACACTTCCAACACGTGGCTGAGGCATTAGGGAACATTTTCGCTACTCTAGCTGGCGCTAGGTGCCACCTATGGAGCATCCTATAGTGATTTTCCCTATATGATGTGGATTTAGTCATCTTATAATTTCTGTTCCAAGCCTCCTCCCAATCGTTAAAGTTTAGACTGTATCCGAAGTTTTTTTCCCAGATACTTAGCTGGGTTCTCGCTATATCCTCTGCCCTATCCTCGTCCAATAGGAAATTATATATTTTCGCTAGCATTTTCTTTTCTACCCCCAACAAAATTTTATCTAGATTTCTATACTTTGCTTTAATGCCATATTGATCCCTATCCTTCTGGTATCTTGAGCTTATCTGTAAATAATTCCACCAATCTAGGTTATAGCCTTGGTCTCTCAATGCATCCAGGGATTTGAGATTCCCATTCTCTTCTAATATGTCCTTATACGTACCATACTTATAGGTATCTCTTCTATTTGGAGCAGCCAGGGCCTCCATAATGGAAAGCCAATTTGGCGTTTTGACATAAAACCGCTGTCTAATTTCCTCCCAAGTTTGTATGAGAGTCTCCCTTACTTTATGTCTATGAAAATAAGATTTTTTCTTGTTTCTTGGGTCCCACAAGTAAGTATGCCATCCTTCTTGTAGATCGTGACCTTCTAAGGTCAGGATTCTCCTATTTTGTAGTGTGACCCAATCCTTAATCCAAACTAAATTTGCCACCTTTTGGTATGCAACCCAATCAGGGAGACCAAAGCCACCCATATTCCTTTTCCCTTGCAATATCTTGTATGAGATCCTCGCCTTCTTTCCCTCCCATAGAAAGTTTCTAACCGTTTTATTCAAATCCAAGAAGAATCTTTTATCTAATCTCACCGGAATATTTTGAAAGAGAAATATGATTTTAGGGAAGATGTTCATCTTGATTGCTGCTATTTTACTGGTCAATGACAATTTTAACTTTTTCCATCTATCCAAATCCTGGTGTATTTTTTGTAATAGTGGGGTGTAATTATCTTCTTTTAATGATGAGTACCTCGAAGTTATCCATATCCCTAGATATTTTATTTTTTTTACTACCTGGAGACCTAAAGAATCTTCCAACTCCTTCTTGAATGATTCTGTTACATTTTTCACTATTATTTTGGGTTTTTTAAAATTCAGTTTGAATCCGGCAACTTCTCCGTATTTCTGTATTTCGTATAATAATTTTGGGCCAGTTTCTAATGGGTCTTCCGTTATAAGGGCCACATCGTCTGCAAAGGCTTGCATTTTAAAGGTTTCTTTCCTGATTTTTAATCCTTTGATTTCTTCGTTGGATCTGATCTTCCTAAGTAAGACTTCTAACGCCAAAATGAAGAGTAAGGGGGATAAGGGACATCCCTGCCTTACTCCCTTTTGAATCTGGAAGGTTCGTGTCTTGTCCCCATTTATTAATATGCTCGCCCTTTGATTGTGATAGATATTCTCAATCATTTTTCTAAAATTTGCCCCAAATCCCATTAAATTAATTTGATTAACCATAAAGCTCCAATTCAGGTTATCGAACGCCTTTGGGGCATCCAAAAACACTAGCGCCAGCTGTTGTTCGGGATGCTGCTCATAGTACTCTAAAACGTTTATTACTGTTCTCAAATTATCCTTAATTTGTCTCCCTGGGAGGAATCCATTCTGGTCTTTGTGGATCCAGAAGTTTAAAAATTTTTTTACTCTCTCCGCAATTATACTCATAAACAGTTTATAATCTGAATTTAGTAAGGAGATGGGTCTATAATTTGCTATTTGTTTCGAATCAGCACCTTCTTTCAATATGAGTGTCAAATTTGCTTCCCTCCATGTATCCGGGATTCTTGAGCCCACCAAAACCTCATTAAATATTTCTAATAATTCTAGTTGCAATTCTTCTTCAAATTTTATATAGATTTCCTCGGGAAGACCGTCTGGGCCTGGGGTTTTATTTTTTTTAATTTTGGTAAGAGCGGTTTTGAGCGCCTCTATTGTGATTTTATTATTCAACATCTCCTTCTCTTCTTCTGTTATGTGAGGTAGACCCGCTTCCATCAGATATTGTTCCACCTTATCTGACTCTATCTCTTCATCTTTATATAGAGCTTCATAGAATTCTCTTGCTCTTTCTAATTTGTCCTCTTCCTTGGTCAGGAGATTACCCTTAGAGTCTTCTAATGCCAGGATTTGGCTTTTTTCATTTTCTTTTTTTAACTTGTATGCAAGCCATCTTCCAGGTTTGTTGGCGTTCTCGAAATGGTAATGCTTTGTTCTCTTTATTTTTTGCGCCACCTCCTCCTGATCCAATATATTCACCCCGTGTCTCACCAACATCCACTTTTGTTTAGCCACCTCATCACCTGGGTTCTGTTGTAGATTATTTTCAGCTTCTTCTAGTTTTCTGTTCTATCTCATCTTCCGCTACTGTTTCTTGTTGATACAGTCCATTATAGTATTTCTCAATTATTCTCTTCTTTTCCTCACTTTTATAACATACTTTTCCATCTTGATCTATTAATTGACTTATTAATTTCTTTTCTTTCTCTTTTTTCATTTTATATGCTAACCATCGTTCTGGTTTATTTGCATTTTCAAAGAAATTTTGCTTTGTAACTTTTATTTTATTTGCCAATTCTTCATTTTTTATTACATTCATCTTATGCTTTTTCAGATCCATCAAATTTTTAATCTTTTTGTCATGCGGGTTTTTTTGCAACTTCATCTCTAACATCTTATATTCCTCCTCTAAGTTCTTTTGTATTTGCCTATTCTGTTTATTTCATTTTCCTAAATATGTCATTGTCAATCCTCTAATATATGCTTTGTTACTATCCCATACATTTTGTAAAGATGTATCTTCTTTCTTATTCTCTTTAAAGAAGAAAGTCAGTTCTTTTTCCATATATTGCTGAAAGTTTTTTTCATTTAATAGTTTTTGATTTAATGTCCATCTCATTTTTCTTTTTTTCCCCTTCCATGTCATTATTATTGGATTGTGGTCTGCCCATACATTTGTTTCAATATTAATCTCTTGTATTTTAGTTATTCATTCTGTTGACATCCACATCATATCTATTCTTGACCACGACAAATGTCTATTTGAATAAAATGTATACTGTAACAGTAACAGAGTTGGAAGGGACCTTGGAGGTCATCTAGTCCAACCCCCTGCTCACACAGGAGACCTGTACTAGGGATTCGAACTGCCGACCTTTCTGATCGACAAGATCAGTGTCTTAGCCACTGAGCCACCTAGTCAGGCTTAATAGGGATCTCTTAATAGAAAAGGACCACTCTTTCTTCTTTGCCATCCTTCCTTACTGCTTTGCTTTTGGGTGACTTCTTCTCCAAACATCTTGTAGACTTAATTCATCTATCATTGTGAAAAAAGTTTTTGGCAATGTTTTTCTTATCTTCTTATTATGTTTTGTGGGTTTATAGTCCAACTCATTATCTATTATTGCATTAAAATCCCCTAATATACATATCTCTTCATATTCATATTCTATTATTTTTTTAATGTAATTTCACATAATATTCTTCTTGATTATCATATCATATATTGCAACTAACAATGTTTTTTTATTCATATTTATTTCAACCATTAATATCCTTCCTTCCTCATCTTCAAAAATTTGTTTGAATTGTTTTTTAATGTATAATGCTACCCCTCTTTTACTTTGACTAGCAAGTGTTGTATATAATGTTCCCAGTTTCGTTTGCTCCAATAGATATTTGTGCTGTTTCTTAATATGAACTTCTTATAAACATATAATCTCTAATTTTAATTTTTCTAATTTATTAAATATTCTTCTTCTTTTTATTACTGAATTTAGTCCATTTATATTCAGTGATATTACTTTTACTTCTTCCATTTTTACTTGTTTATTTGTTTAGTAGATCTAGTCACTCTTGTTTCTCTTTGTTCTTTTATCTCTTTTGCTCTTGCTCCCCCTCTCAATGTTCTTTCCTCTTGTTCCTTAGTTGTCTCCTTTAATTGTTCTTTTTTCTCTTCTTGGCAGCCTGCCCCTCCTTCTTCTCTCACTTTCTCTTCTTCTTGGTGTTCTATATATTGCCGATAGAATAGCTCTGCCTTTTTTACTGTATCCAATCTGTGCCTTTGTTCTTGTAGATTCACCAAAATTCCTTCTGGTATCAACCATCTAAAGCCCACTCCTTTTTAAATCAAGTGTTTCGTCAAAAATTGGTATTCTTTTCTTAAATCTCTCACTTTTCTTGGAACTTGTTTCAATGCCACTATATCTCTACCTTTACATTTTATCTTTTCTGAGCTCTCTTTCATAACTTCCCCTAATATTTCAGTAATTTTTTCTGGCAAGTTATCTCCTTTTTCTTCCTCTATATTTTGAAATCTTAAGTAAAAGTCGGCCTTATCCATTTCCAACTGTATAATTGTCTTTTCCTGGCTTTTATCTATAGTTGTAAGTCTATAGTCCATCTCCTCCATCTTTTTCTTTGTTGCGTCTGCTTTCTCCTCCACTGTTGTCAATCTTTGTTCATTTTTTCCCATCATCTCTTCCATCTCCTTTACTTCTACTTCCACTTTACTTATTCATTCCTTGAGATCATCGTGCATTGCCTGTATCATATTTTTTAATTCCATGTTGTTTTGTCTTGTTGTGTTGCTGTTTCTGCTGCTTTTTGTGCTGTGCTTGGTGCTGCTGTTATTGATGGTGATGATAGATGTTGTGATAGCTTCTTCATCTTGATCTTTACTTTCAAATCACCCAATTTATAATCCAAATATCGTAAATAAATAATTATAATCCATGTTTGTCGTCCTGGTCACCGCAAGTCTTCAGGTTCTTGTTACCCTAATCCATATGTTTGAAAAACGATGTTAACAAAACCAAACAATAATGTTCCCCATAAAGTGAAACTAGAATAAGAAAAAAACAAAAACAAAACCAGTGGGAGAAAAAAAAAGGAATCACAAACCACCAAACATTGTAGGAAGCAAGAGCAGAAAAAAAAAAATTAAAAAGGAAAGAAAAACAAAACACCCCAAAACCAGCCAGAAAATATAAAAAACAAACATGTAAAAAAAATCTAGTTGTAAAAAATAGATATAAAAATGCAATAGAAACAATAAAAAGAGGAAAAAAGAAAAAAGTAAGTATTCAAAATACAAACTGTTGAAAGGGGCAAAATCCAAAAATCAAAAAAGATACAATATCCAAATTCTTACTTTTCAACGTTTCAGGTTTTGAACAAAAACAGAAGAAAGGAAAAGAAAAGATCCAAAAGCTTTAACTCCAAATAGTCAGCAAAAATAGTATAACAGCAGATAATATGTGTAGAAAAAAACCCAAACACTTCAAACAGAATAGTCTTCAAACTATTATTCAGTTGGTAATCTTTTTTCTTTTTACCCTTCTCCTCTTTTACTCCCAGTAAGTCATAAGACAGTTTATCTCAAACTCAAACTCAGACAGTTACTCAAGGTCATTCTTTGTTCTTTCCACACACACACAAAAAGAAAAAAAAGTCTTTTTTTCACCACTAGATGGCACTGTGTAACTTCACAACTTATTCCACTGCTCTTAAGTCTATTTGTTCCGACTTAGACCTTTCCATTTTAAAGTATTTTAAAGTCCAAAATTCATCCATATTTCAATCTAAATTCACTCTGCCCAATCTGCTTTACATTATTTTCCAAATCAGTTCATATTCTTTAAAAAAATTAGCTTTTATTCATGGCCATTGCTCTTTTGCCGCTAGCCCAGAAATGGGAGGTAGCTGGATATCCACTTCCTCCCCTTTCACTCTTGCCGTTTCTTTTCGTTTCTATTTTTTTTTTACAGTTCAGGATATCTGTTAAAAAGCAGAGGTCTTGTTTCCAAGACAGAAATTTCCTTCTCACCCAGATGTTGTGCCTTGTTTCCTCTTTCCTTCCCTTCACTCGTGACCGCCCCGGCTTTGCGACAGCTCTAAATGGCTGTCTTCCCAGCTGCAGAGTTGAAGGCTCTTTGCTGGCACTACAGGGAATTTGCGGCTTCCCTGTCCACACCAGCCTGTGCCCCCTTTCTTCACCAACCCTATGGGTCGGCTATGGTCCACTATGGACCCCCAAAACAGCTGAGATGTCGACGCTCACTCCGGAGCCCCGAAGTTCACATCGTTCTGCCGTGTCACAGGCCACGCCCCCCAAGCCTTTAGATAATTAACAGTGGTTCTATATACAACTAAATATATACAGACATATCAGGGGTGAAATGCTCCCAGTTTGGACTGGATCGCCTGATCCGGTAGTGATGGCAGCGGGTGGTTCGGAGAACCAGTAGCAAAAATCCCTGCCCCCCCATGCCCAGCTGAGTCGCGCAATCATGAGAGGCTTTTTTTCTTTTTAAAAGCATTTTTTCTACAACCTCTTCAGCCGAAATAGGACCCATCTAGCAACAGAAACTCACCACATGGCACCTGGGAAGATTACATCAGCCAGCAAGGCTAGCTAAGACCCCTACCCCCTGGGAGTCTGACAACCAATCAGGATACACTTTCTGGGCCCCAGGAAGTTCAAAGCCAGAGAGGGCATAAAACCCAGGGACTCGCAGCATCTCGGCCCTTTTTCTGTTCAGGAACTTAAACCATGTGATCCTGTCCACCATTAAACCATCTTTCCAAGCAGTCTCCATGTTTCCAGTGTCTTTTTCCCCACTTGGAGCTGAACCCAGAAGGATATTTCTTCCTACATGAGTGTGTGGTTTGCTCCCTATTTATACCCTTTCACCTAACACTGATGGTGTTATCTAGTAGGGTAAAGAAATGTCTACAAGAAAAACAACCAAACTAAGCACCAAGGACGTCACAGTTCAGCCCATAGAATATTCTCTTCTATGTGCCTGATCTATTAGCTTAACCATCACAGCCCATATTCTAGAAAATCACTGGTAAGCCTACTAACAAACTGTCGCAGCATCATTAGTTGACAATGTACTTTTTTAACTCCCTTCACCACAAGCACTTTAATTCAGATTTAAAAAGCAAATGTTTTTGTAGGGAAGTTGTCATCTATTAAGGTAAAATAAAGCCACCTTTGCTGAGATCAAATCCTGGTGATGACACAGACATGTCTATATACAGGTAGTTCCTTTTACAATTCAGAAGTGATTGCTACTGCCTTTTTGAGGAACAGTTCTGGTTTGGCAATTTCCCACTTTAAGTTTCAGCTGTTGTGTTCTCCTTTGAGGGTCCCAACCAAACTTGAGGGCTGGTAATGGGTAGCTGTTCTATAACATGGCTGGCTCAGGAATTCTGGGAATTGAAGTCCACAAGTCATAAAAGGGCCATGGTTCCCAACCTGTCTTACAGAAAATCTGTATCTATTGAAACCAGAAGCCTATATCAAATAAAACTTTGTTCTGTTAAACATCTTGTACAATAAGAACACAGGTAGTCCTCAACATACAACCATTCATTTAGTGACCATTCAAAGTTACAATGGCAGCAGCTTACAACCAGTACCCACACTTACAACCATTGCAGCATGCCAACGGTCATATGATCAAATTCAGGCACTTGGCATGTCTTTACAACTGTTGCAATGTCCCAGGGTCATGTGATCACCATTTGCAACCTTCCCAGAGCCGGCTTTTGATCAGCAAAGTCAATGGGGCAAGCTGGATTTACTTAAAGGCCATATAATTCATTTAACAGCTGCAATGATTCACTTAACTGTGGCAAAAAAGATAACTCACTTAACAACTATCTTACTTAGCAATGGAAATTCTGGTTCCAATTGTGGTCACAAGTCAAGGACTACCTGTACTGAAACAAAAAGCATATTGAAAGAAGATTTTGCATAATCATATTTAGGGAGGTTGTGTCCTGGGTAATACAGAGAACAAGTCCCTTTGTATTGTTGGGAGAAATATCCATCTGGTTCAGTTCCAAGACGGGAGAAAGGCACTGGAGACAAAATGGAGGCTGAAGGCTGATTGGAAAGAGGGTCCATTTATTGATGAACAGAACCACATGTTTGTAGTTCTGGTGCAGCTGATCACATGGAGTTGAGTGTATAAATACCTTCTCTTGGGCTTTGCACTTGAACTTCCTGTTCTAGAACATGTATTTTATTGGCTGTTGTCAGACTCCCATGGGGCCATGTACAAATCCTAGGAGCTTGTCTGAGCTAAGTGTGGTTGAGGTTTGCTGGGGGTGGTGCAACTGAGATGATGCAATGAAGGGGCTTTGGACAATTCCTATTGTGGCTGAGGGCTAATCTTACCTTTGTTGGATCTTGAGGGTATTTGCTTATGAATAGAGGTAGCTATTGCTTTATCTCTTAAGTGCTGACATCTGCTGAGCGCTATTAAGAAAGGTGGGGGGTGCTTTCCAAGAGCATGTTTCTCCCTTTAGGGAAATATAATATTCTGCCTTTTTAATATTTCCTAAAATATTTCATTCTTCTAGGAGAGGGGTGGGTGCTAACTTTACACAGTATCTTATGATTTAATTGGCTTCATATCCATTTTCTTTCCTGATAATATAAGATTATAAAATCCATTCTCTAGCTAGCAGAAGACTCACAGGTTCATTGCAGGGTTCACTGCAGAGAAGGAAGATGCAGTAATCATTATGTTCATTTTGATTATTCTGTCACAGCAAACCACGATTTACCAAGGTTAAAATAAAACATGACTTAGCATAATGTATTAACCAGTCGGTATACTGTGTTTTATCTTAACAGATGTGCAAAATTACACATCTTAGCGACAAATCCAGTTTCTCTTGTAGTGAAAAAAAATCATGCTTTTAGCAGAAATTACCTCATTTATACAGTTTTTTAAAGTGCATGTTTCTTCTAGGTCAGTGTTTCTCAACCCTGGCAACTTGAAAATGTGTGGACTTCAACTCCCAGAATTCCTCAGCCAGCATGCTGCCAAGGTTGAGAAACTCTGTTCTAACGTGTTTCCCCGAAAATAAGACATGTCCAGATAATAAGCCCAATCGGGCTTTTCAGCGCATGCGATAATATAAGCCACCCCTGCAACATAAGCCCCCCTACCAACTACTTACACGCATGCACAGCCAGTCCCGCCATTTCCTCTGGTTGCTTGCCACATAACCAAAATGAGTTGAGGAGGCGAGGCCGGGGGGGGAGGTGGACATGCCCTCCCCTCCTTGTTCTTCGTGCCGGCAGAGCAGCACAACACGTCCCACCCCCACCCCAATGGCAACAGCAGCCTGGCTGCTTCCCTTCCCCGCCATCTCTTTATCGAGAGGGGTGGCAGGTGGGGCAGGGGAGAAGCAAGACGCGTGGAGCGAGACGTGGCTCCCCTTGCTGTGTCTTCTCCCCCCTTGCAGGGCATGGCAGGGCTCCTGCCCCTCGCTTAGCCACCCGTCCCCTTTAGGGATGCAATTTGGGTGTGGCGGGTGGGGCGGGTGAGAAGTGGGATGCAGGTCTTACCTTTCAAGCTCTGTCGCTTTCCTCGCCGTTGTGTCCAGGGAAACACGCTGTAAAAGAAAATCTTCTCACGAGTTCAATCAAACATCTCGAACTCACGAGAAGGTTTTCTTTTACAGCGTGTTTCCCTGGACACAATGGTGAGGAACGTGACGGAGCTGGAAAGGTAAAATGTGTGTCCCACTTCTCACCCACCCTACCTGCCACCCCCAAATTGCATCCCTAAAGGGGACGGGTGGCTAAGCGAGGGGCAGGAGCCCTGTCATGCCTGGCGAGGGGGGGAGAAGAGACGGCAAGGGGAGCCATGTCTCATTCCACGCATCTTGCTTCTCCCCCGCCCCACCTGCCACCCCTCTCGATAAAGAGACTGCATGGAAGGGAAGCACCTGTTGCCATTGGGGTGGGATGGGATGTGTTGGGCCACTTGGCTGGCGCAAAGAACACGGAGGGGAGGCGATGGCAGCAACGGGACATCCAGTCCCACTCTCGCCACCTCCTGTACCCCCAAAATAAGAAGACCCCCAATAATAAGGCCAAGCCCTTATTTGTGGGTCAAAAGAAAATAAGATCCTGTCTTATTTTCGGGGAAACACAGTAAGTCATAAGAAAAATCTCCAGAACCATATTAAGGGAAGACCTTAATGGTACACATTTTGAGCCCTCTAGATCTTTTCATCAAGCAAGATGTTGTTAAAAGTAAGTTTCCAACGGCTAACTTCATGCTATTATTTTAAGGGAGATTCCCCACTATTGTTCATCCCTGAGGATGCAACCCTGAAACATCACACTACAAAACAAGGTTGTCTGGCTGTAATCACACAGGGCAGTGTGGGAAGTATACCCCAAAAGGACAGTGCCAGAAATCTCACAGCACCAGAAACCTCAGAAAACAGTGCCAAGAGACTCAAGCCAGCCCTTCCCCCTTTAAGAAACCCAAGAAGCACCAGCTGAAAGGAAAACTCAGAGCAGGGTGCTAATGGCTGTTACAAAAGTAACAGAAACACTTAAGTAGAGCCATTAAGATAAGGGGAATCAGGCTAAAAATAATCTCTCCAAGGTAAACCAAAACTCCCTCTTCCTGCCCCCTGACAGGATTAACCCTTAGGACAAGAAAACATAAAGGTCCTGGAAGAGGATTAACCCAGAAAAACAGGAAAACAAAACCCAGGGCAATCAGAAACTCAACAAAACCCATCAAGCTGCAGGACCTTCAAAGGGGAATTAAACATAAAAGGCCGAGATTCACACTCCCAAAGTGCTTGCTTGTCAGGAACGCTTGAGCTGTTTCACATCCACTTCTTGCCTTCCTACATTAAAAGAATTCTGCTTCCTGGCAGCTGGCTTCTGCATCCATTTGTTCTCAGCGTCTGTGGTGTGTCCCAGCTGGGAAATTTCTTCCAACAGCAGTAAATCATTATGTTGTTTGTCTGGATGCAATTGTGTATATCTATGCATTATTGGTTTATTGACTAAACCAAAACTCACACTATCCAGTTATATTCTATTCCACCATCAACTTAGGAAGCCAGCTTCCCTCTCCTACTTTGTGATGATCCTATTCTTGTGAGTCTTCATTTTAATACTTTTCATTTTATTCTCTGAAATACAGTACTGGTACCAGGGGTGGGTTCTACTTACCTTTACTACCGGTTTGCAACGGGGCCGCGCACAAACACAGAAGCTTCTGCGCACGTGCAGAAGCATTTTGATGACATCGGGGTCAGTGGGTGGAGCCTCCCACCGGTTTTACTACCGGTTCTATAGAACCGGTGCGAACCGGGGGCAACCCACCACTGACTGGTACTCTCATGGCAGCGTTTTAGAAAAGAATAGAACAGAATTCTTTATTGGCCAAGTGTGATTGGACACACAAGGAATTTGTCTTTGGTGTATATGCTTTCAGTGTATGTAAGGAGAATAAAATTCATTCATCGAGAATAAAAAGATACAACACTTAGTGACAGTCATACAGTACAATAAGCAATCAAATCATACTAGGAAACAATATCAATATAAATCGCAAGGATACAGGCAACAAAGTTACAGTCATGCAGTCATAAGTGGGAGGAGATGGGTGATAGGAACGATGAGAAGACTAACAGTAATAGTAATGCAGCTTTAGTGAATAGTTTGACAGTGTTGAGGGAATTAGTTGTTTAGCAGAGTGATGGCGTTCAGGAAAAAACTGTTCTTGTGTCTAGTTGTTTTGGTGTGCAGTGCTCTATAGCATCGTTTTGAGGGTAGGAGTTCAAACAATTTATGTCCAGGATGTGAGGGGTCTGTAAATATTTTCACAGCCCTCTTTTTGACTCGAGCAGTATACAGGTCCTCAATGGAAGGC
>WNWU01012682.1:160876-171440 GCA_012654045.1 Ptyas mucosa
GGGGGGGGGCAACAGGGGCGTGTGTGTTTATGTATGTCCCTCCCTCCGCAAGAACTTGGAGGCAGACGCTGCCCCTCTGAGGAAAAGAGGAGGCAGCGAAGCCCTGGCTGTCACCTGGGAGAGGAGGAGGGCACGCTGGGAAGCTCCCTTCCCCGCAGCCCTGCGAAGCTTGCCTGCCTTCCACGTGGCCCGGTTCGGGGGCGTGGCCAGCCACCAATTGCTACCAGTACGGCGAACTCGCCTCAATCTCCACTACCTACTCGCCCGAGCCGGTCCAAAGCGGGAGCATTTCACCCCTGCCTCCCTGCAACCCCTAAAGCCAAAAAGGGGCACGGGGAAGGGGCGGCACCCCCCCCCACACACCCCATTTTGGCTTTAGCAAGCCTCTCTGCAACCCCGGGAGCCAAAACGTTTGCAGGGAAAAAGGCATTTTTTCCGTGACTCGAATATAAGACGAGGGGGCTTTTTTCAGCCTGAAAAACGTGCTGAAAAACTCAGCTTATATTCGAGTATATATGGTAATCTCAATTATTACATTCCCTAGTTAAATAGAGCTTTTTTCTTTTGTGTTTTAAAATCTTGAACTCTCCTCTTTTGCCTTAAATTTCCCATTGTTTGCAGTTTTGCACCTACCTTTTTGGTGAGGAAAAAGAAAAAGAAATCTCTCTCCCTGCTTCATTTTGTCACGTTGCAGCAAAGACCCTGCTTTACTTTCAGTTTCCTTTTAGCTAGGGAAAAAAAATTGCTCCAGCAGGCAAAGTTTGCTGCAAAAATTGCAGCAGGCAAAGTGCTTGCAAAACAAGAGTTTGTAAAAGAGCCTGCGCAAAACAGCTGAGAGCAAATCAGCTGAGAGTCGGGAGGCGGATTAATTTTATGGTAATTAACCTATGCTGAAGCTGAAAGAGGCTGTTTTTTCTATTTTTACAGGCACCGATCTTCTCATTTGTTTTCTTTTAACACTGATCAGTTGTAGGGCGGCCCTTTGAAGCCCCGCGGCAAGAATTTAAACAGCTTTTTTCCCTCTAGCCATCAGCTGGGACTCAGGAGGCAGCAATAGATTGGGAGTGGGTGGGGTAAGCGACCAGCGACCGGCGACCCAACAGAGGCAGAGGGTGAGGGTGAGTGAAAGCGTGGGTGGGGGGGCGAGAGAGGGCTTTGGCGACCCCTGTGAAATGGCCGTTCGACCCCCAAAGGGGTCACGACCCCCAGGTTGGGAACCGCTGATCTATTTGCTCAGTATGCAAATTGCCGGGGGGTCTAACAGCGGATCCGTGATGGTTTTCAGGTGGGACATCACTAGCCTTTCAAAGGTTTTCATAACTACAGATGTTAAAGCAACTGGTCTGTAGTCATTCAGTTCCTTGATGGAGGGCTTCTTCGGCACTGGGATGATAGTGGAGCGTTTGAAGCAAGAAGGAACATAGCACATCTTTAGTGATTTATTGAAGATTCGGGTGAAGATGTGGACCAATTGGTCAGCACAGACTTTTACATATTATTTGCAAGGAGGCAGTTTATCCGAATAAATACAGTAGCAATCTCTAATATTTTAAAATACAGTAAAATATATATAAAATACAGTAAAATTTTCTCCGTGTAAGGAAGTGGGAGGAAAGAGGTCCTGTGCTGAGTCATGTTTACCATATTAAGCAAAAGAAGAACCCATCTTAATTACTAACATGATATATGACTTTGTACTCATGAAAACTCACCAGGCAAATTTTAAGATTTTTCAAAGGAAAACAAAAAATGCAGGCAAGCTATTCTGATTGCAGTTCTACCTGTCGAGCGTCAAGCAACCCTTGACACCACACGGAAGGATGTCAATGACAGACTACCCAGATGAGGGGAGGGGGGAAGGGTGAACACGGGCACGGGTGACGGTAAAGGGGGTTAGGTTCCACGAATAGGGCTATCCATCACTGGTGCTGGGCATAGAGGGGTCGTGTGGGGATCAAGAATAGCGAACATCACGGAGCCGATGAGAAACTGTGACGTCACAATCCTGCGACCAGGCTGATCCCGCCGGCAGCAGATACGAACTAAACCACTCTCCAGCTGGACATGATTACGGGGACACACCCACTCTTACAACAGAGCGGACTGATAAAAAGGCGCTGAGTAGCGGACGCTCTCAGCACTGACTTTAGATGCATTAGCAATCCGGCGTCGACTAGGAGCTGTTGTGTAACCAGAAAATAAACCAGGATTGATTCACTGAGCTCAGGCTGTGTGCATTCCCTGTGATTCTGCACCGGCAGCCTAGCGGAGCCGAGAGAAAGTCGGCACTCCTCCTTTTTCTACTGTATAGTGAGCAGCGGCACAGTGGACCATGGCGGAGGGCACCTCAAATGGGGCACAATTGTCAGAGCCAACGGTTGCAGAAGAGGAGGAGGACAAGGCAGAAGAGACGCCAGCCAAAGGTGAACAGCCCGTAGTTCGTCCAAAATGATGGGAAAAGCATAAAGAGGAGGGGGTGGAAGACCAGGACACCCAAGGGGCAGGGATATCCCAATCTACCTCTGTACATTGGTGGCACAGTTCGGCATTGACAGGGAAGGCAGGCCCTAGGGTGCAGACACCACCCCCCTCAGGAGCCCAGTTTCAGGGATGGAGGGAATGGCAATGGCCTAACCTTTTCCCCTTTTTAAAATTTGAAAATTTTAAATCTGTTTTAAATTATTGGGATGTTTTAAATTTGTCTTGGGCTAAATTGTTTAATCTGGTTTTATTTCTGCTTTTAAATTTTGTATCTATGTATTTTATTTTGTGCCTGTTCACCGCCCTGAGTCCTTCGGGAGTAGGGTGGTATATAAATCCAATAAACAAAACAAAACAAACAATGGACCAAGGACGAAGATGGAGAGTGGAGTTATTCCACGGGGCCTGGAGCAACCACCATGGACATATTATGAGAGAGGTTCGGGGAGGCAAGCTTTTGGGACGTGCCCTCATGGCAACCGTGGGCACCTGGCCTGGATCCTTCAGTTACCTGGCAGGGCGGGGCTACCCCAGGGGGTGGGTCTGAGAGCAGACTTCGTTTAGCTAGTCCCAAATTTAGACCAAGACCAGACTTGATACAGAGCCGGTCAAGGGGGGAAGAGCACCAGGTCCCTGCGGTTTCTGCATCATCCCTGGGGGAGGCAATACGTGAGTCGGGTCAACCTCTTCCGAGGCAAACAAGAGAGAGGGACATGGGGGGTCCTGGTAATAGACGGCATCAGGGACAAACTAGCGGGGCCTGTGATGGGTCAGCCATGGGCCAGACTATGGATCCCTTGCCCATGTGGGCCCCAGGACTGTGGAACCCGCAGTCCCCTTGGGGGCTCCCTCCTGTGCAGGCTACATTCGATGGAGCTCCGGAGAAGGTGGCTCTGTTTTTGAGCCAGGTAATTAGCCATATGGACCTTTACGGCCACCTATATCCATCTCAGTGGTCAATGGTCATTGCGGTCACGGCAGTTCTTATGGGCGAGGCAGCAGATTAGGTGGCTGATTTACACAGTGACCACGCCCGTGAGTTAACGAATCTTGGCTTATTCCTGGAGGCGTTACGCAGTCGATTCGAAGATGAAACCCGAACTCAAATAACCGAAGGGGAATTAGTAGCCCTAAAGCAACGGGGAAGGCCAGCTAAGGAGTATGTAAAGGAATTCAGGAAATTGGCTAGGAGGCTGAGATCGTGGCCTGAAAGACTCTTAATACACCAATTTCATATGGGCCTAGATAGGGAGATTAGACAGGCCTGTGTATACCGGGGACTGACACATCGGTTAGCTGATTGGTATAAAGCGGCAGTGGAATTGGATGTCGGTTTATGGGAATTTAGGACACGGACCGCAGGTCTGGGTCAACCACGGCGAGGGGGGGTATGACAATTCGTTGACCGGAACACAGCGAGGCCCTTCCTACCTCCCGGATCTGGAAACATCGACCAACCTAGGAGGCCGTTCCGCTGCTATCGTTGTAATCAAGAGGGCCACAGGGCAGCTGAGTGTCCCCTGCCACCTCCTCGGATATCTACTCCAAGGGCATCAGGCTCTGGGGGTATGCCAAAGGACAGATCCCTGAGAACCCCAGAACGTTCCAGAGTCGCGACCCAAACATCACATACAACTACACGTGCGGACGTTGGGAGCACTCCCGGGACGGCTCGTGTTCCTGAGAATTCCGGGATGAGTGACGAAGAGGAGGATGTCCATGACCCAATGGTAAGCGAACCAACACATCCTTTCATAATCCCGATAACCCTCAGACACCCAGGTACAGGAAAGGAAAGTGACAAAGGGGCGTTAATAGACTCCGGTTGCACCCGGTGTCTCATCCGTCGCTCAATAGTGGAGGAGTTAGGGTTATGCATAGTAAAATTGCAAAAGCCCATCACATTTGAACAAATGGATGGGTCGACTTTGGGGGGTCAACCACCTACACATGTGACTGAACCGGTTCATCTGAGAATAGGGGATCATTGGGACCATATTAGATTTGTGGTAATAACCCAGATGATCGAACCAGTTATCTTGGGTCTTGCTTGGCTCGACAAGTGGGATCCAACCATCTGGTGGGAGGGTGGATTTCGTAGACTGAGGCTACCGGTGGGCCCAGAACCATATGTATGGCTCCAACATAGAGGTTCAGGAGGGGAAATGACATTACCAGCACCCGAACGTGGCTACCCCGATATGTACAAGGATCTGGCTCAAGTCTTCAGCGAAGATGAATGCGAGGCCTTACCACCTCATCGTGATACTGATTGCGCCATTGAACTGATACCTGGAGCCAAATTACCGAAACCCCATATGTATTCAATGACCCCAAGGGAACTTACGGAGTTACGGAAGTACATAGATAAAAATCTAGCTAGGGGGTTCATTCGGCCTAGTAGATCACATATGGCGGCTCCAGTACTATTCTGAGAAAAAAAAGATGGAGGCCTGCATCTGTGTGTCGATTATCGGGGCCTTAACGCTGTATGTGTAGAACCGCTATATCCACTACCGCTTATGACAGATCTGTTAACTACTTTGGCGACTGGTAAAATCTTCACGAAACTTGATTTACATGAAGCATATTATTGGGTGCGTGTCCAACCAGGGGATGAATGGAAGACCACATTTAATTGTCCCCTGGGGAGTTACCAATTCCAGGTAATGCCGTTTGGGCTACAGGGTGCTCCGGCCATATTCATGCAACTCATTAATGAGGTCTTGCATGAATATTTGTATTGAGGGGTCCTGGTATACCTAGATGACATTTTGATTTATACAAACACTCTGGAAGAACACACCCGGCTGGTCAGACAAGTGCTGACAAAACTGTTAGAAGCCCAGCTGTATATGAAACTCTCAAAATGTGGATTTCATCACACGGAAATAGATTACCTAGGATTCTGGATAACCAGTGAGGGGATAGAGATGGATCCAAAGAAGGTTGAGGCAGTCGTAGAGTGGCAAGCACCGAGGACGAGAAAACAATTGCAGAGCTTTCTTGGGTTCGCTAATTTCTACAGGCAATTCATTCCCTCATTTGCTCAAGTTGCTTTGCCCTTGACAGATCTATTACGCACCAAGACTCTGTCCACCACCAAGCCCAAGCCAGGACAGGTGCTGAACTGGTCTCCTGTATGCCAAAAGGCTTTCAAACACCTAAAGCAGCTATTTGCCAGGGAGCCTGTCCTCAAATACCCTGATATGTCGAAACCTTTTGTCATACAGGCTGATGCTAGCGATGTAGCAATTGGAGCAATACTCCCACAATGGAATACAAAAAACAACTTTCAGCCATGTGCTTATACATCACGTAAATTTACGTCGTCCGAAAGAAACTGGGCCATATGGGGAAAAGAGGCATTTGCTGTAAAATGGTCACTACAAACATGGAGACACATATTGGAAGGTGGTGAGAAGCCCTTTGAGGTCTGGACGGACCGTAAGAATCTGGAAGCAGTCCAAACACCCCGTAAATTGTCCCCAAAACAGGTTAGGTGGGCACAATACTTCCAACGATTCAATTTTGTTCTCAAATACGTCCCAGCAGGAAAAAATTTCCTGGCTGACGCCTTATCCCGTATGCCCCAAAACAATAGTAGACGGGACGGGGTGCTGCAGGCTTTAATGCCACCCACACAAACAGGAACACGAGTAGTGGATAAACACTCGAAACAGGAATGGGTAATGGACTTAAAGAAGGAATTAGAGTCTGATACCTGGTTGATAACCAATCGGTCATCGGTTACCCACCAAGAGGGACTAGCATGGCGGGGGGACAGATTTTATGTTCCCGCATCCTTAAGAACCAAAATACTAAAGCAATGCCATGATGTTAAAACGGCAGGACATTTTGGTTTTTTAAAAACGCTACACTTGACCAGGCGGCAGTTCTGGTGGCCTAAAATGCATACAGAAATCGAGAAATATGTTCGTGGGTGCCCTATCTGTGCAACATCCAAACCCAGATCGGGGAAACCTCTTGGATTATTACAGTCAGTAGCTGAGCCCAGTAGGCCATGGGATGAAATTGCCATGGATTTCATAGTGGAACTACCAAACAGCAAAGGGCACACAGTAATATGGACTGTGCTTGATTTATTTTCTAAGCAGGCACATTTCATTCCATGTAAGGGGTTACCATCAGCACAACGCTTAGCGAAACTATTCGTTCACCATATATACCGGTTACATGGAGTGCCTAAATGTGTCATATCAGATAGGGGGGTACAATTTACCACCAGGTTTTGGAGGAAATTTCTACATTATATTGGTTCAAAGCAGGGCTTAAGTTCTGCCTTCCACCCTAGCACGAACGGGGCCATTGAACGTGCCAATGCTATGGTGGAATGGTATTTACGATCCTATGTATCGTATCAACAGGATGACTGGTATGACCTTTTACCATTTGCGGAAACAGCGTACAATAATTCAGTTCATTGTAGCACAGGATATACTCCATTTAAGATAGTAACGGAGAAGGATTTCCCAGCTATTCCAGAACTGGATATTCAGAGACCAGAATCCACCTCACCATCTGACTGGACAGAGAGCATACAGAAGGTCTGGCCCCATGTGAAAAAAGCATTAGAGAAGGCATCAGAGGAGTACAAACATCAGGCAAACAAAAGGAGGGAGGACTGTCCATCATTCCAGATAGGGGATCAAGTGTATTTATCTACAAAGTACTTACGGTTACGCATGCCTAGTAGAAAACTGGGTCCCAAATATATAGGACCATTTACCATAAAGAAAATAATAAATCCAGTAACAGTGGCATTAAAATTACCTCCTCTATTGGGTAGGATACATCTGGTCTTTCATTATAGCCTACTAAAACCAGTAACGAACCCCCAAGACCCCAATACTTATCCCGGACCTATATTGGGTGAACATTACGAGATCAAGGAGGTCACTGATTCTCAGTATTACAAATGGATAGTGTGCATAACAAATTCACACAATACTTCTTGGGTCAACCAGAAGTAAGATTTATTAGAAAGCTGTTTGCAAAGAGCTGGTGATACTTTGGCTTTGCCACAGCAACAGAAACCCACACTAAGTTACAGATCTCAGTATATTTTATACATTCCTTTCACCAGCCACAGGTCCCTCCTAGCCAGGCCCAGTTGATAGGTCTGGTTCAGTCACATGCTTTCCGACCACCTATTAATCTATTATCACCCCTAAATGTTTAAAGTTAGTCACGGTCTGATTATCACCTGAGTTTGTTAAGCACTCAACCCCCTCATGTTCCATCTCTTTGATACTCCCTTATCAGTTACCTTGCTTCACAAGAATTAATAAAAAAACCAAGAACATTACTCAAGTAAGAGAAACATTTGAAAGACAGATGTCAAAGCGAGTTTTAATTAGCTGCATTCTTAGTCTGGTCAAGGCCAGACTTGACTATTATTGTCAGGGTTCCAACCAATGCCCTAATTAACTCATGAGTCTCGAGCCAAGCTTCAAAAGAAATCCAGTTATTTATTAGGAGCTTCATGTCGGCATGTTCCAAGTGAAGCCAACTCTGACCCCATGTAATTTATGATCCAGCTCTGACCCTGTTTCCCCCTCCCCCCAAGGTGTGTCATCAGTCACATTCTCCAGCGAAGCAATTTCACAGGTTGTAGAGATCACTCCCCTCTGGCCACTGTGGGTAACCATGGAGATGGCCTTGACAGAGATATGGCTGGAATGTGCTTTTGTTTTGACTGACGTGCTGCCTTACCGCAGCTGCAGAGTTCTTTTTCCCATCCCCCTTGCCTATGGCAACTCAAGAGCAGGGGGACTTCCTGTGGCTCCGCGGATCATTGAAGATGCCTGAAAATGGGCGCCCGTTTCCTGGCTCCGTAAAAGCCCCCAAACAGCAGGCAAACGCTGTCGGGAGGCTTGAAAAGGCTCTCCCCGGGCAAAGGGGAGAGTGAAGAGCAGGCTGGTGGGGGTAGAGTTCCCCAAAGCCCCCCAGAGAAAACTCTGGGGTGCGAAGTGTGGGAACTCCCCAGAAACCAGCCAAGCAGCTCCGGACCCGGAACGACTCTGCTGAAGCAGAGCAAGACGCCGCGACCACACCAGCAACTTAAATTTAAATCATCTTATGGGTAAAACAACTTTAAGAATTATTTTTAACGTGGAACTCAGGAGCTGGCTGAGCAGAGCAGGAGAAGAGTAATGAAGACAGGAAAATCTTTAACTCTGTTTGAAATGCAAAAAAAATGGCGCCTGAGGGCGTGGAACAAAGCTAACTAGTGAAAGTGATTGTTAGCACTTGTTACATTTGTAACAGACAAAGAGCTACTGGAAAACATTTTAGAGTGGATGTGGAATGGAAAAGAACTGTTATTGACTTTAAACAAATTAGAATTTTGTACAGAGTGGTGAATATATGGATTTTGTTTGACAGTTGAATAAGTAAAAGTTGAAACAATGGCTGATGTTAGACCTGCAGGATTATTACTTGGTGATTTAGAAAATATCCAAACTGTAATTGCAAAAGTTTTTCAAGAATTTTTAGATTCTTTTACCCTTAACATTTTGGCTTTAACTGAAAGAAGGTCTCAAAAAAAGGTTATTAATGAAGTGTTGGTTGTAAAACAAGAAGAAATTAAACAGAGGAGCTTGGAGAGTGAATCGCAAGCTGGCGGGACCGGAATGCAGGAGGATATGATCGAAATGGAGGCTCTAGCAGACATTTCCACTCTGTCTACAGAAGAGTTGGAGTTGGATCAGTCATCACAAGTGGATGAACTATTTGGCATTAACTTGTGGTTTGACAAACAAAGGAATGATCTGCTGGATTATACAAGTAAGAAAGGACGAAATGGAGGTTTTAAGTTCAAGCCAAAGAAAAAGATCACAAAAACGAAGCGAGTTTTCATGATACATCAACCTCAGATCAAGGTTAAGAAATTTTCAAAAAGAAAAGGAGGGGCAGAAGGGACTTTGAAAGAACTATGGGAAAAGAAGGACTGGAAAAAACATAAGAAAAAGAAGAAAAAGTTTGATTAAATTGGCAGTTTTAAAGGTTACTTTAAAGCAAGGATATTTTATATGTAAAAATGATAATTTTTCTTTTTTAATGATATGATGGTACTATAATGACTAAATTAAAACTTGAAGGTACCCTCCGGAAAGGTTTTTAAAATGTTTAATTTTAATAAGTAAAAAAGGATGGATAATAATTTTAGTTTTACTATAGAAGTGCTGAAATCGAATATTGTTGGAGAAGCTGTGAAGGGTTTTAAAGGTTATATTAAAGTAAGGATATTCTGTATACAAAGATTAAATGAAGGATATCCTTGGGAAACCTTTGAATTTATACTTGCAGAAATGATCTTAGAAGTTTTATTGAGGATTTTAAAAGTTACACGAGATAAAAAGCTTAGGGTTTTGTCTTTTTAAAATATATAATTTTAATAAGTAAAAGGATGGATAATAACTTTAGTTTTATTATAGATGTTGAAAATGAATAGTGTTGGAGAATTTGGGAAGGATATTCGTTTAGGTTTTTGTTTCTGTTTTTCTTGCGCTTTTTATTTCTTTCTTTAATGTTGGTAATATTTCTAGGGAGGTTGATGAATTTGAATAAGGGGAGTTAAAGGATCTATGGGAAATTTTGAATCTTACAGTATGTTAGCATATTTTAGTATATGTTTGTTATTGCAATACCCTGTTTCTGCTTTGGGAGGTCTAGGGTGGGGAGGGGTGGGTTGGAGGGGTTGGGGAAAAGATGTTATATAAATGTAAATATAATCAGGAAATCGGGGCTGCTCGTATACCACTTTAGATCGTATTGAAAAGGGTAACAACTGGAGAGAAGGGAAGGAGCAAAGAGGGTGGAAAGGAGAGGAAGAAAGGAAAAGGAGAGGAAGAAGAGCGAGGGGAAAGAGTAGTGGAGAAGGTTAGAAGGCGGGAAGAGGAGAGGAGTGGGGGCAGAGAAGGGGAAGTAGGAAAGAAGAGAGGAGGAGGTAAGCAGGAGGGAAGGAAGGAAGGGAGGGGGAGTAATGGAAGAAAGGTTGGAGTAAAGGGAAGGGGTAAAAAGAGCAGCCCCGGGGAGGGGGGAAAAATAAAAAAATAAA
>WNWU01012682.1:208910-219514 GCA_012654045.1 Ptyas mucosa
TTTCAATAAAAAAAAAAAAAGGGTGTGAGTGACCGTGCATAAGGAGTCACGATCCAGAAAGGGGCGCAACTGGCGTATCAGGCGAACCTGATAAAAAGCCCCCCTGGCCACGGCCGTCATATGCTCTTCTAAAGACAGCCGTGCATCCAGGAGGACGCCCAAGTTATGAGCCCTCTCTGTGGGGGCCAATGACTCGCCCCCAATAGCCAGCGATGGCACCAGCTGGCTATATTGGGATGCCGGCAACCACAGCCACTCGGTCTTGGAGGGGTTGAGTCGGAGCCTGTTCCTCCCCATCCAGACCCGCAAGGCCTCCAGGCACCGGGACATCACTTCAAGGGCATCATTGGGGTTGTCTGGGGTGGAGATGTACAGCTGAGTGTCGTCAGCATACAGATGGCCCTGCACCCCAAATCCACGGATGATCTCATCCAGCGGCTTCACATAAATGTTGAACAGGAGAGGCGAGAGAACCGACCCCTGCGGCACCCCACACACATGGTGCCTAGAGGTCGACCTCTGCCCCCCAGCCAACACGGACTGCGACCAGTCAGAGAGATAGGAGGCGAACCACCGTAACACGGTGCCTTCCACTCCCAACCCCTCCAGCTGGTGCAGCATGATACCATGGTCGATGGTATCAAAAGCCGCTGAGAGATCTAATAGGACCAGGACAGAGGAACAACCCCTGTTCCGAGCCCTCCAGAGATCATCAACCAATGCGACCAATGCCGTTTCTGTGCTGTACCCGGGCCTGAAGCTGGACTGGAACAGATCTAGATAGACAGTTTCATCCAGGTACTGCGGGAGCTGTCGCGCAACCACACTCTCCACAACCTTCGCCACAAAGCGAAGGTTGGAGATTGGACGGTAGTTTGCCAAAATAGCCAGGTCCAGAGAATGCTTCTTGAGGAGAGGCCTCACCACCACCTCTTTCAAGGCAGGAGGCAAGAAACCCTCACTCAAAGAAGCGTTTATAATCCTCTGGAGCCAACCTCGTGTAACCTCCCAGGTAGCCAGCGCCAGCCAGGAGGGACACGGGTCCAATAAACATGTGGTTGCGTTCAACCTCCCCAGGATCCTGTCCACGTCCTCGGGAGTCACAGGGTCAAACTCATCCCAGATAACATTCTCAAGACCCGCCTCGGACATCCCGCCTGAACCCACCCAGTCAGAGTCCAAGCCTTCCCGGATTTGAGCAATTTTATCATGCAGATAATACGCAAAATCCTCAGCCCGCCCTTGCAAGGGGTCTTCCCGCGCTCCCAGATGGAGAAGGGAGCGGGTCACCCTAAACAGGGTGGCTGGGCGATTATCTGCCGACGCGATAAGAGCGGAAAAGTAGTTACACTTTGCTGCTTTTATCGCCACTAAGTAGGTCTTGATATAAGACCTCACTAGTGTTCGGTCGGATTCGGAAGTTTGATGGCAATCAGGCCATGTTTCCTGCTTTTTTGGGACAATGCCAGCTTTTTATAAGCCTGAGAACTGAGGACTTCCCCACTGACCGGGATAAAGTGTGGTTTATGATCAGCCTGCTCTCCAGCAGGACCCGGATTGTGGGGGCAATAAGCTGACTTTGTATAAATATACAAAAATATGAAGGCTATTGCTTAACGCATTGTAAGCCGCCCTGAGTCTCCGGAGAAGGGCAGCATATAAATCGAACCAATAAATAAATAAATAAATAAATAAGAAGAGGGAAAAACAAGATACTGTATATAAGTAGACATAAGGATCTTCATGGATAGTCATCTAGCCAACTTTTGGAGGTTTGTTTAGGAAACTGTGCAGACACACAAATCATTGGTTTTCAATGTTATTTTCAATGTTATATTTGGGCCTTGATTCAGAGGTCTGGAAAGTTGACACAAGAAGTATCCATCACAGATATATCTTCTGAAACAAATCCCTTGATGGCCTAGGCCACATATGCTGCAAACTCCCAAGTACCAAGGGCTGCTATTTTGGCAAGTTCCTATTTATGATAAATTCTCTACAAATTAAAATGTGTCAAAAAGCAGCAAGATAGCTACTACTCATTTGTTCTGGTTTAAACAAATCTTTATGGATGAGGAAGGGAGGATTTTGATGGTGGAGATAACAATGAACAATAAACAGATACTCTCAGTAGTAATATATGCACCAAATATTAATCAAGAGGACTTTTATGGTAAACTACATAAGAAAATAATAGAATTGGAGTATGAAAACATATGTATACTAGGAGACTTTAATGCAATTATGGATGTGGAATTGGAATTGGATTACAAAACCAGAAAGGTAAATAAAAAAACCCCAGGAAGACACTTCCTAAGTCTTTCTTTAAAATGGCGGAAGAACTAGGCATCCAAGATGCATGGCGAGAGATACATCCCAAGGAAAATCAATATTCATTTTACTCAAATAGGCATATGTCTTGGTTAAGAATAGACATGATATGGATGACAGCAGAGCTAAAATCTAATATAAAAGAAATAAATATAGAAACAAGTAATTGGACGGATCATAAGTTATATGGAAGGGACAAAAAACAAAATTAAGATGGATGTTGAATCAATCAATACTAAAAGAAAATGAATTTATTCAATTTATGGAAAGAGAACTGGACTTTTTCTTTAAAGAGAAAAGAAAAGAAGAAACAGCATTACAAAATGTATGGGACACAGCCAAGGCATATATTAGAGGACTAACTATAACATATATGGGAAAGAAAAACAAAAAGAAGAGACAAAATAAAAAGATACTAGAATCAGAAGATTTTAGCCACCCACAGCTGAGAAGATCAAGCTACCAGTTACTACAATAGTAAACTAAAATCATGGCTTCAATCTTTATCTTTCTCCATCAGCTTTTTTTCCCCCTCTCGGCCTGACTTCTTTATTTGGCTTGCCTTAGCAACCTTCTTCCTTGCTCTTTAAGACAAAAAGAAATCCCTAAAATGGCGCAGGTCTTCAAAAAGGTATAGCAAGCTGTTGCTAGAAAGGGCCTCTTTTAAATTGACAAGATAGAATAATAGTCTTTGAAGGTGATTAAGATAAGGAAGGGATAACGTACTGTTGGTTTCGACTTCTCTTCAGCCCCCAAACAGATTGCAGCCCGTCCCCTCCCAGCTTTTGGCATGCAGACAGCTTCGGAGTTCAACTCCAAAAGCAATCTGCCGGTTTACAGCTGTATTGAAGGGTCCCGAGGGGAAGTTCTTCAACACACCCTGACCGGGTGGGTCATAAAAACTGATGGGATATCAGTCCCTTCAGTTAAAAGGCAGAAGAGCTACACTTCAGGGAGAAATCCTTTAGAGATCTCTCCCTGTGTGTGTGTTCAGTTAGCCATTTTCCCAGGAAGTCCACATTTCTCATGTGTATACACTCTGCTTGCTGCTTCTGTGACCTGTTTCATACATCTCTCTATTGATTGGGCATGACAGGGCCACTGTGGTACTTGCATTGGTTCGTCAATGAACTTCTTTATTTCCGCTGTAGTCAGTTTGCACATCAAAGGTGCCTCATATACACCTTCAGACCAGTCAATCAGCTCCAGCAGAGAGGATGCTCTGGCGTTGATTAAAGGTGTTTTTCTTGCATGTACAGAAAAATCTCCCAGCGCGTCATCGTCTGTACCCAAGTCAATGATCCTTTGCACACCAGCTCTCCTCTCTTGAATTTCATCTGAACACAAGAGTGTCTGGATTATCATTTCACTGAAAGTACAGTATACCATGCTGAGCGCTGAATGGTTGGCAAAACAGCATCTCCTACAGCCTTCTTTTGCAGTCTGATTTGCTGCAGCTGGAACATTGTAAGCCGCCCTGAGTCTCCGGAGAAGGGCGGCATATAAATCAAATTTAAAAAAAACAAAAAAACCCCAACACATGGTGTGGCCGTTCAATCCAGGAATGTTTTACTTTGATGTTGAACCAACAAGGGTAGTACACACCAACAATGTATTCCACTATCTTTCTTAAGTTTTGGACAGTTTTGCCTTTAAAGCCATGTTTTGAAAACCATATTCGACAAAGCCTATTTGCAGTTGTCAACCAGCATGAATGGCCAAATGGTGAATGGGGCCAATTTCCAGAAGAGACAGATCTGTGGGAAGTTCTCCTGTCTTTTCCTGTGTGATCCTATATCCATACACTTGATCAGTAGAGAGATCCTTTACAACACTGTGTGCTCAGTGAAATGAAAGGCTCATCAATTGAAACTGATGAATGGAAGGATCAATGTCAAGTTCTGTTGCAGTGTCTAGCATGTTGCCAATTTTACCTGCCCATTTGTTGTTAGACAAGGTCTTCCCATACAATTTTGTGATTAAGTGTCGTAGGGGTAACTCATTCTTGTGGAGTGCACAGACCAACGAGATCAACTTCCGATCAAGCTTGACTTCTACCCAGTGCATGGCACTACCTTCATAACCAGTATTAGCATTTGTAGCATCTCCTCCAATGGCCTTCAAGCTTTTGTCAATGCCTTTTTTCTTCATGAAATACACCAGATTATCGGCAATACACCTGAGCAGGTTTTCCTGTTTTTTAGCCTTTCTCTGGAGTGAAATGATAAAGGTATCTTCCACCCAGCTCACTGCAGACAGAATAATATTCTTTGATGGTACTGGGGAATTGCTGGTCTGAATTGTTTGCTTTCAGCGTAACTTCAGTTGCATCTATATGGCCATCAAAGAAGATGCATTCTATTTCGCCCTTCTTACAGAGCTCATCAAATTATTGATTTAGGGACTTCATAATTTTTTCCTGGGCTCTCTTGACTTTATTGTGGTCAACTACAAGTCTCTTGTCTTCTTCAGTGATCAAGCCAACATCTATGAAAGCGGCTGTGGTAATGGCAGCAGTGGCACATAGACCGATAACATACCTTATGCTCCGTATAACAACATTTGTTATTTCTAATCTATTGTAGTCTGTCTTTTCTTTTGAAGTAGAGGGCACATGTGTTTGGTCTAAGGCCTCTTCATAACTTCCATCACATTCCTCTTCATCTTCATTCGTTTGTCCTTCATTTTCATCATAAGAGATAATTACTTCATTTGTCAGTATTGAAATGTCTGGAATACTTCTCTGCTTATATTTAGTAAGACTTTGTCTCTCATTGTCTTGCTGCTTTTGCCTTTTGACTAGTTGTTTCTGCTTGGGCACATCTGGCAAACCAATCTGGCGTGATCCAAAAGAACCAATCTTGTCTCTCTGACCTTTAACGAAAGCAAGTTCCTTCAATGGTATCTTCACCTCCTTAGGGCAGGTACAGTTAATGTGAGCATCTTTTTTGCAGCTAGCAAGGCAGCCAAATTCGGCACACAGAAAAAATTGACACTTGCAGTTGAGGATGGCAAACAGTTTGTCAAGTTTCACAGTGAAAAGTCTCTTTGACAACTAGCTTTCCTCTACCAAAAGATATGTTTTTGGCTTGATCCCAGCTCTCTTTGATATGCCCGTCGGGGATCAAGACAAGCCCTAGGCACCTCATTTCACATGCAAACACTGCAACAAAACTCTTGAAGGTAAGGTGAACAATTACTGCTTGCTAGATGGAATTTCAGTTATTTATTACAGTTTTAAAAATTTGCAATTATGAAAATTTTCACTATTTTCAATGTTCTAGAAAAATACAGACAATATATATTTTATGCCCTATGGTAATATTTTGCACGATATTAGGTAATGTGTGAAATGCCATTTTTTAACTTTATATAATTCTGCTATGTTTATAGGCTGGTACAGGGGAGAAAAGAGAGCCATGAAGTTTGCTATTCCAAGAATTTGGCAGGAACCGACTCATCACTCAAGCAACTGCTACTTCTGCATGGTGGAGCCTTCCAAATGTCGAACTGGCAAGAGCACGCCTCCTATCATGTATCCAGACATTCCTTCATCCATCACCCTGGTACCACACTGCCCTGAACTCCCCATTCCCACCCCTCCAGAGAGGAATCAGCCATCTTCAGGAGCAAGAAGTAAGTCAGTGAGGAAGATATTACAGATACAGATTACAATTTCACAGATGTGGCTGAGGAGAGGAAGCCATGCTTCCCCAACCAGAAAGACCTCAACAATATCATCAGAGACCTTGGTCTTACCAAGTCCCATGCTGAGTTCTGATATCCAGGCTCAAGGAAAGGAACTTGTTGGATTAAAGCGTGCAAGTCAAAGATCAGAGAAAGCATCACCAATGTTTTTCCAACTTCAACAGTTGGCAACATGGGCTGTGCTTCTGCAACAATGTGGCCAGTCTATTCGAGGCTATAGGAATCACCTATAACCCAAGTGAATGGTGCCTATTCATAGACAGTTCATCCAGGAGCCTCAAAGCCATGCTGCTTCATAATAGGCACAACTACCTGTCTCTTCCTATGGATCACTCTGTCCACCTCAAAGAGGACTACACCAAAGAGGACTGCTGAGTACTTTGAAGTATGAAGCTGGGAGGTCATTGGAGACTTCAAAATGGTGTCATTCCTGATGGGCCTCCAAGGCAGTTTCATGAAGTTTCCTTGTTTTCTTTGCCTCTGGGACAGCTTGGATACTAAGGTACACTATCACAGAAGGGACTGGCCACAGAGGACCAAGTTCTCCATAGGGAAGAACATAAAGTGGGAGCTGCTGGTAGAACCTCAGAAGGTGCTGATGCCACCACTGCACATCAAGTTAGGCCTCATCAAGGTTAGAGCCTTGTGTCATGGCTCTACACAAGGAGCTGGCAGCTTTCAAGTACCTCCAAGGTCTCTTTCCACAGCTGTTGGAGGCAAAAGTTACCTGTTATCTGGTAAAGAAGATCACAGAGAATGATGAATTCACCAATAAGCTGAACAGGATGGAAAAAGCAGGTTGGAACAGTTTAATTGCAGTGGTTCACAACTTTCTGGGCAATCACAAGGCTGAAAACTATGAGCAGCTGTTTCAGACTGTCATAAAGAACTATGGCAACATGATGGGATGCAGGATGCCCCTTAAAGTCCATATCCTTGATGCTCATCTTGACAAATTGAAGGAGAACATGGGTGCTTACTCACAGGAGCAAGGCAAGTGCTTTCACCAGGATATACTGGACTTCGAACGTCATTACCAAGGACAGTATAATGAAAACATGATGAGGGACTATGATTGGGGGCTTCTTTGAGAAAGTGATTTGCAGTATAGCCACAAAACTAGAAAATCTACTTATTTCTTTTGAGTGGTTTTGACTGTCTTTGTGTATTTGCTGTGCAAGAATATATTGTTCTTTCTCTAACTGCTTAAAAAGATAAAAATTCACCTGTTTTGTCTGTATAAATATGAAACTTTTGTAGGCTGTGGTCACAAAATCAAAGTTTGTGATGAATATAGCCATTTTTGCATAGACTTTAGAAATAAGCAGTTGAAATATAAAACTTAGAAGCCAGGAGCAAAAATTGTGTTATATAGTGTTATCTTTTCCAGGATTTTCCAAGGTACTGATGTCAAGCTGATTGGTGTGTAGTTTCCTGGTTCTACTTTTTTCCCCTTCTTGAAGATAAGAATCACATCAACTCTTTTCCAGTCCTCTGGCAGTTCTATAATGCTCCAGGAGTGCTGAAAGATTTTGTCCAGTGGTTCCAAGATCATATCTACCAGTTCCATCAGTACCCAGGAATGTAGACCATCTGGTCCTTGTGATTTGAACGCATCTAAAGTGGATAGGTGGGGTTTTTTTAACCAATTTCTTACCTATCTTGACCCACATTCCTATTCTGTCTCCCAATGCTGCTTTTGATAGGTTACGCTATTTTTCCCTTTTCATTATATAATTAATCATTCTCTTAATCTTTTTAGTTTCTAACCTGTTTCTGTTAGTTAGCCATTGGTAAAACAAGTCCAACATTAAAAAGTATTCAGGGGTGTGGCCAGTGCCAGTGGCGGTACAGCAAATCCCGGGGCTCCTGGAAAATGCTGATATCTCAGCTGCTTTAGGGGATCCCCAGGGATCATAGCTGTCCTGTAGGGACAGTGAAGAACAGAAGCACAGGCAGGCATGAACAGGGAAGTCGCAAATTCCCTGAAGTGTCTGCACCAGCCTCTGACCCAGCAGCAAGGGAAGACAGTCGTTAGGAGCTGTCAAAAGCCAGGCGGCCACACACAAGATAAGGGGAAAAGAATGAGGAGTGGTGTTGAAACGGAGTATTGTTACTGAATGAGTGATTGGCCAACTCATAGGTAAGAAGAACTTTTTAAAAAAAACTTTAAAAGAGGTCCCAACCTGAAATAAGTGGCTAATTGGTATCTGGGAATTTAAAGCAAAGGAAAAAAATAAAGAGGAACTTTAAAAATGAAAGCCCTAAAAGGATAACTAACCACCTGGATTTAAATTGGACTTGGAAGAAATTAAGAATAAATATAAAGAAAAGGAATTTGAGAGAAAGCATTTATTTAACAACAAAAGGAATTAATTGAAGAACAGGAAGCACTACTTTTGTGGATTTACAATTGATACTTTTGCCTGGGGATTGGTGGATTGGAGAGAGTCATCTGCTGGTTGCACTTAAATCAACGTGAGAAGCCATATGGGGAGTATTTGTTTAAACAGCTGCAGTAAGATTACAAAAAGAAGTTGAAAGAATAAAACCTTGAACTGGGGAGACTTAAAGGACTATTTGTATTGGATACTATTTGGAAAGAAGAAAGAAAACAAAAAAGACATTAAATGGACTTGAATACGAACTATATATAAGTGAAAATAAAAATAAATTTAAAAGTTATTTCTTCTTAAATTGAAAATATGGAAAATTGGGAACATGAGTACGAGGAGTTGAGGGAAATGTTGCAAAAAGTGCGAGAAGCGTTTAAGGGAAACAAAGAAGCGGAAGATTGGATAGAATACAAAAAGAAAGAAAGAGAAAAGATAAGTGAGAAGCAAGAATATAATGTTGGAAATAAAATAATTGAAGCAAAAAATATAGATGATCACACTGAGATTAACAGTGATAAAATAAAAATGGGGGGGAATATCTCTCAAAAAAGAAGAAAAGAGAAGGAAATGGGAAAAGAGTAAGGGGGAGAACTAAAAGAGTAATAAAGTTAAGAATTAGAGAAAAGATGCAGGAAGGAGGATATAATAAACACCAAAAAAAAGAAGAGGAAGAAAGAAATAAGTGAATGGGAGAAAGGGGAGAAAATATAAAGAAGTGGAATTCAGGAGAGTGTAAAAGAAAATGGTTAAAAGGGGAAAGAAAAAAATGTAGTAGAAAGGAATTATAGCAGTGATATGTTGACTTAAGGGAATGGCATTAGTAGTAGAAGTTGTATGTAAGAAACAAATTGGAATAAATATATAGATTACTGTAAAAGGGAATGCTTAATTGAAATTAAGACATAAAATAGAAATGAAAGTAAAGAAATGTGTGCTAAAGATTGAAAAAACAAAGGAAATTGAAAGTAAGAAATGAAATGGAAATGTTAAATAAATGATGTAAGAAATTGTTGTAAGTAGACCAGCAGATATAGAAATGGTTTATATGTAAAAATAAAAAGTTTAAAAGAAAATGTTTAAAAGGGGAAGGAAAAATATGTAGTAGAAAGGGAATTAAAGCATTAACATGTTGATTTAAGGGAATGGTATTAGCAGTAGAAATTGTATGTAAGAAACAAATTGGAATAAATATATAGATTATTGTAAAAGGGAATACTTAATTGAAATTAAGACATAAAATTGAAATGTTAGTAAATGATGTAAGTAAAGATGAAAGGAAAGGTATGTAAGGAGTTAAAAAAAAGAAATATATTTTATAATGTAAAACAGATCAGCAGAAACAATGTGAAAGATAGAAAGGTTTATATTTTGTTGTCTGGGGATTTAAGGATTGGAGAGAAACACCTGCTGAGGGTAAAGAAATGTGTGCCAAAGATTGAAAAAACAAAGGAAATTGAAATTAAGAAAAAAAATTGAATGGTTAGTAAAAGATGTAAGTAAATGATGTACAGTAAGTAAAGATGAAATGTAAGAATTTAAAAAAAGGAGTATATTGTTCAATGTAAAATAGACCAGCAGATTCGAAATGGTTTATATGTAAAAATAACTGAAAGTAATTGAAATATTAGGAAAAGAGAAAAATAACTATTGAAATGGAAATAAGAGGTGGAAAGTTAATTAAGTTGAAAGATTTTAAGGTAAAAATGAAAAAAGTTGAAACATAATGTTAACAATTTTAAAATATGATGGGAATTTTGAGGAATATATGCAATAAAGGGAGAGAAAAACGGGGATGCCTGGACACCATAGAAAAAAAGTACTGAATTGAAAATGAATACAGCAATAGAGAGAGATGGAAGGAGGAGTAGGGAGATTGAAGGAAGGGAGAAGGAGAGACAGGAACAGAAGAAAGGGAAGAGGAGAGGAAGAAAGGAAAGGGGAATAAGAGTAGGAGAGAAGGTTAGATGGGGGGAAGAAAGGAGGGGGAGAAAGGAAGTGGAAGTAGAGAAGGAATAGGAGAGGAGGGAAGAAGAAGGTAGGAAGGACAAAAGAAGGGAGGGAGAGGAAAAGAAAGAGAAGAAAGATTGCGGTAAAACAAAAAAAAGATGAAATGGAAGAAAGACATCCCCGAACACGTTTAAATATATTAAGATAAAGATTGAATTAATA
>WNWU01012682.1:229578-253746 GCA_012654045.1 Ptyas mucosa
CCCCCCCTTCCCAACCCTCCCCCTTCCCCCCCTGACTTCCCAGGATTAGCTCAGGGTATTACAAGTACAAACATAAAACTAGAATTAGCTAACAATATAATAAAACATTATTAACCTTGATCTTTAACTCCTAATAATAAAACAACACTATTTTACTTAATATAACAATTTCTACAAAATATTTCATTCATAAACTAATTGAAATTTCTTATTACAATATTTGTTCTGAATATAATCTATCCATCTTTTCCACTCCTTTACATATCTTTCATTTGAATAGTCTTTGAGATATGCGGAAATCTTTGCCATTTCTGCCAAATGCACTACTTTTAATGTCCATTCTTGAATTGTAGGTACATCTTGTTTCTTCCAGTATTGTGCCACCAGTAGTCTTGCCGCTGTTATTAAATTTAAAATCAACTTTATTTCTATTCCAGTACAATCTGTTATAATACCTAACAAGAAAAACTGTGGCGTGAATTTAATCTTTTTCTTTAATATATTTTGAATTATCCACCAAATTTTTATCCAGAATGCCTTAATTTTATTGCAGGTCCACCATATATGATAATAAGTGGCATCCTGACTTCCACATCTCCAACATTTGGGCTGAATATTCGGATACATACAAGCTAATTTCTTGGGATCTAAATGCCATCTATAAAACATTTTATAAAAATTTTCTCTCAAATTTTGAGCCTGTGTAAATTTTACATTTCTAACCCATATAGTTTCCCATGTATCCAACGTTATTGTTTCCCCTATATTTTGTGCCCACTTTATCATACAGTCCTTAACTAATTCTGTCTCAGAATCTATTTCCAACAATACATTATATAACCTTTTTATATGCATTTGGCTCTGATCTCTTATCTGCTTAATCAAATTCTCTTCATGCTGCAAAATACCCTTCTTTTGGTCCTCTTTCCATCTGGCCTGTAGCTGGCCATATTGAAACCAGGTTTTAACTATTCCTTGTTCTTTTAATTGTTGAATAGTTTTTAATTGATACCCATATCCTTCCTTATCCGAAAGTTGCTCATAAGAAATCCCATTTTGCTTTTGTTCTATATTTATATTTTCAATTGTATGTCTAGGTATCGCCCAAATCGGGATTTTATCATTTAGTTTATAACTATACTTTTTCCATACACGTAACAAAGAACTTCTCAGTATATGGCTTTTAAAAGTATTATCTACCTTTTTGTCATACAATAAATATGCATGCCAGCCAAAAACCAGACCATACCCTTCCACGTTCAATATCCTGTCCTCTGTTGAATTAATCCAATCACTGACTAGTGATAGTACAGCTGCCTCATAGTATAGCCCTAAATTGGGCATTTTAAGTCCTCCTCTTTCCCGAGAGTCCTGCATTATTCTTTGTTTAACTCGAGGTTTTTTCCCTGCCCAGACAAAAGTATTTATACCTTTTTGCCATTCTTTGATTAATTTATCAGTTTTAAGTATTGGTATTGTTTGAAAGAGAAACAAAAACCTCAGTAAAAGATTCATTTTTATGGCAGCTATCCTTCCTAGCAGTGACAACTGTAACTTTCGCCAATTCTGAATCTCCAATTGCATCTTTTGCCACAATAATTCATAATTGTGATGGTATAATTTTGAATTACTTTTCAGGATATTTATACCTAAATACTTGACCTTTCTAACTATTTCAAATCCTGTTTGACTTTCCATTTCTTGTTTTTGTGTAACAGTCATATTTTTAGCTATTATCTTCATTTTGGCTGCATTTATTTTAAAGCCAGATATTGTAATCCATACTCTTTTATTATAGCCATTAATATTTTAACAGATTGTGATGGTTGAGTTAAGGTAACAACCAGGTCATCTGCGAATGCACGTAATTTATATTCTTGTTGCCTAATCTGTAGTCCCTTTATTGCTTCTGAGTCTCGTATATTATTCAGCAATATTTCCAGTGACAAAATAAATAACAATGGAGACAAAGGACATCCTTGCCGAGTACCTTTTTCTATTGAGAAATTTTCCGTTACGCCTCCATTAACTATTATTTGAGCTGTTTGTTTCTGGTATATTGCCTTTATTGATTGTATAAATGTATCTCCAAACTGCATTCTCTCAATTAATTTTAATAAGAACTGCCAATTGAGCCGATCAAACGCTTTTTCGGCATCTAAAAATGTTATGCCCGCAGAGACCTGGTTGTTCCTTTCCAAGTATTCCAAAACATTAACAATATGTCTTACATTAGTTTTCATTTGTCTGCCACTTATAAAACCTGTTTGATCATAATGTATTATTTGCTGCATTACCTTCATTAATCTATTTGCCAATACTTTAGCAAAATCTTATAATCCGTATTTAACAATGAAATAGGCCTATAATTTTTTGGTTCTGTAAGATCCTGACCTTCCTTTGGTATTAAAGATATAACGGCTGCTTTCCAGGAGGGAGGAACCTTTCCTCCCTGCTGTATTGTATTAAATAATTCTTTCATTGGTTCAGCCATCTCTTCACATAAATGTTTGTAATAAGCCGCCGTCAGGCCATCTGTTCCCGGGGCCTTCCCCAACTTTAAATCTTTAATTGCAGACATAATTTCCTCTAATGTAATTAATTGAGTTAACATATCCCTTTGGTCTTGTGAAACTGGCTTAACATTCTGCTTCTTAAGGAATCCATCTATATCTATATCCTGAATCCTATCTACCTTATATAATTCTGAATAATATTCTATAAATGATTTTTTAATTAATTCTTGCTGAAAGACTTCTCTTCCTTTATATTTAATTTTTTCAATTGTTCTTTGATTTTGTCTCTTCCTAAGCATATAAGCCATCCATCTTCCAGGTTTATTAGCATTACAAAATGTGTTGTATTTAGCATACTGTAAATTAGTTGTGGTTTGATCTGCTATCAACATTTTAAATTGTTCTTTCAGCAATTTAATGACCTCCTTAACTTTATTATCCCTTGGGTTTTTTTATCAAAAGTAACTCATTTTCCTTAATTTGCTCTTCCAGCACCCTTCTTTTTTCCCCTTGCTTTTTTCTAAATTTATTATTCATATAAATCAGAACACCCCTCATATAAGCCTTAGATGCATCCCAAACCATTTCCATTGGGGTACCCTTTTGCATATTCATAATAAAATATTCTTTCAAAAATTTCTTACATTCCTTAATATTTTCTCCATATCTAAATAAATTTTCATTTAATCTCCAGGACCTCTTTGGTCCCTTAGAATAGTCTATTTCTACCCATACAGGGCTGTGGTCTGTCAAGGTTCTTGGAAAAATCTTAGTCTTCTTCACCCTAGGGAAAAGATCATTAGATATTAAAATGAAATCTATCCTTGAAAAAGATTGATGTCTATCCGAGAAGAAGGTAAAATCTTTATCTGTTGGGTTTCTATCTCTCCAAATATCTTTCAACTCCCACTCCTCCAACATATCAAAAAAAGATCTTGGCAATTTAGCTCTTGAGGCCAAACTTTGTTTCGATCCTAACTTGTCTTTTTTGACATCAAGTACACCATTCCAATCTCCAAGCAAAATACATGATTTATAATTCCAATTGGTCATTTTTGAATGTAAAAAACTGTAGAAAATCTCCTGTTGTTGATTGGGTGCATAAACTCCCACGATTAAAGTTTTTTCACCTTGGATTAAAACTTCAATTGCCAAATATCTACCTTGTACATCTGCTTCAATTAATTTTGCAATTAAATCCTTCTTCAGGTAGATAACTATACCATTTTTTTTATCTGGTGATGCTGCAACATAATGCACACCCAATCTTGAGTTTATTAAATATTTTTGATCTTGTATTCTAATGTGAGTCTCTTGCAAACATATTATATCATTCTTAAATTGCTTGAGATACGTATATATTTTTCTTCTTTTTTGCGGAGAATTTAAACCATTAACATTCCAAGATAGGAATCTAGTTCCCATGCTTAAATTTCTGAAGCCTCAGGAGCATTTGCTGGTTTTCCAACTCTAACCGACTTTTCGGTCTGGCTCCTCCCACTGCTTCCGTTTTAGCGAGTTCTCGACTTGGTAGTTGCAATTGTTGAATTTTTAACTCCTCCTTACGTTTTGCTGTAGCCGCTCTAGTCATTCTTTGCTCTTTAGGTAATTCTTCAGTCACATCCACCAGGACTTGGAGGAGTTCTTCTTGACTTGTTGAAGTTCCCCCCTGGGCAATAGATAGCAATTCTTCCTGTGGTTTCTTTTCAGCTATTTGTTTTGCTTTAATTTCAGGAGATTTGGGCCTTCCCGCCTTTAAAACATTTATGTAGAAATCCCTTGCTTTGTCCGTTGTATTGAGCCTGTATCTTTCACCAGAGAAATTCACCACTAGGCCGGCTGGAACATCCCATCTGTATTGTAGCTGATGATTCTTCAACTCCTCCACCAAAAAAGCATAATCCCTTCTCGCTCTTAACATCTTTGGAGGAATCTCCTTCATTGTCATCACTTCTTGTCCTTCCACTTCTAACTTTTTTTTGTAAGTTGCTTGCAACACTTCATTACGTACATGTCTTGTAGTAAAATATATTACTATATCTCTAGGTAGTTTTCTTTGTCTGGCCACCCAGGAGTTAACTCTGAAAATTTTGTCTATTTGCCACAACACCTCACGTTTTGGCATCCCCAGCGCCTGTGCCACTGCTTCTCCCATCTTCTCCTTCAAATTTTCTTTTTTATCTTCTTTCACTCCTCTGATTCTCACAGCAAACTCTATTTCTCTGTATTGTATCAAAATTAAATCCATCTCAGATCTCTCTATTTTTTGCTGTGCCATCTCCAGCTTGCTGCTCATAATTTCAGTAGTTTCTTTAACCTCATCTATCTTGCAATCAAGACTTTCAGCTTGAGCAGCTAGCCCCTGGAATGCAAAAAGTATATCTTCTCTAATATCCACATTGCGTGCTGCCAGTTCTTCTGTTACTATTTGAATTTTAGAGTCTATCACTGCAGTGAGATCATCTGCTACAGTTTGAATTCTGTTATCCAATACAGCTGTAAGTTTGTCTTCTGTTGTGCTCAAAGCCCCTTGGACAACCTGCTGTATCATTTCAATTGTTAAAGTCTGTGTTTCCTGTATTTTAGGAGCATGAGCAGGTGAACTTCCAGCACTGGGTGTGCCTTTAGCCGGGACTGCTTTTACTGAGGGAATTTTCGTGGCCATCTTAGGGAGAGTTTATTTTTCCCCCCCTCCTCCTTCTTTTATTCACTTTCTTTCCTTCTTCCTATATTCTTGAATTCTCCTTTTAATTATTAAGCAGCCAAATAGTCCAAATCTTTAAATAAGTTCCAACAAACAAATCTTAGTAAAGTCCTCCTTCTAATAAGTCTTTAACAGAGAAAATTTTAAAAAAATCACTTGAGGCTGTGCCAAAGCTCAGATCACTTTCACTTTCCCAGCCACTCAAGCCTCAATCGCCATTTTAGTTGCAGTTTGTAACTTCCGAAGGAGGCAATCCACAAGTTAAAAGAAGTTAAGTTAAATACTTGCTATTAAAGTCCTCCTGGCTGATCCCGTCTGTTTCTGTTGTTAAAAAAAAAGTTTAAAAATAAAGAAAAAAAAATCAGATGCGGTCACGGCTTGTGGCTCTGCAAAGGCAGAGACGTTTCCGGTCTGGAGCAGTTGGTTGGCTTCTGGGGAACTCAAACCTTCCGCCTCCACAGAAATCCTTCTGGGGGGCTTTGGTGAGTTCTACCCCCACCAGCCAGCTCTTGCCTTTCCCCTTTGCCCGGGGAAAGGTTTTTCAAACCTCCCGACGGCGTTGGACTGCCGTTCGGGGGGTTTTACGGTACCGCGAAGCAGGCGCTCTCATTTGGGCGCCGTCCAAGCTCGCGGAGCCGCCGGAAGTCCCTCCGGCTCTCAGATATTAACATGTTCAAAATGTATATAATTGCAGGGGAAGAACCAAGTAAAAAATAATAGATGAAATAAAACAATGGATAAGAAAGCATGTGTTGTATCTTAATTGAGATCTTATATGTTCTTTACTGAAAAAAACACAAATGTAGATAATTAAAAAAAACTCTTTTGGGATTAGAACACATAGCTCAATTTATCTTATCTATATTGGGCTTATTGAAATTGGGGAGAAAATGAAGGAAAAATGGTATTTACCACTGGTCTACTTTAGTGTGATAGCAAGATGATCAGAAACAGAAATATTCATGAGGGTGGGAGGTTTTTTAAAAAAAAACAGTGTGTAACTGCAATTGCAGCACCAATTTTTTTTTTAATGGGAATTCAACATACAGTAAGAATTGGGTAAGAGGGCAGTAGGAAAGAACTATAAGTATATCCTGAATTTTTCAAAAAAGTTCACTGTATAGTAGAAGATTAAAATATATTCAATTGTATTGGTATTATTTCTATGTAGGTATTTTTTTACAGAAAATTGGAGATTTTACTGAATACACATAAAACAAATTTCTTAGTGGCATAAAAGTTGTTCCTTTATCCATTTGAGATCTCTGGTTAATTGTATTTTTTTATGTGTCAGGTTTTTCATTGTAAGCAGCAGAGATGGCTTAATGGCTTCATGGCACTGATTATGGCCTCTGCTTTGGTGGTTTGAACCCTAGCACTGCATGGTGGGGTGAGCTCCCATCACTTGCCTTAGCTTCTGCCCACCTAGCAATTTGAAAGAAATATTCTATCCAAGAAGATAAATAGGTACCACTTAGTTAGGGAGATAAATTGGTGTTTTGTGCAGGTGGTCAGATTCTTGCCTGTTCTGAACCTTCCTGCTTGTGATGTTCATTTGCAAGGTGGCTCTGGTGAAGGGAGGGGGGCTTAGGATGACTCTGCAGGAAAAGCTGTTCATCTTTCATTCTGATGTGAACCTAGCTCACAGTCCTGTAATGAATGCACCTTGGAAAGCACACAAGTATTTACCATAACAGAGCTAATAAATTGGCAGCCAAACTACTACTATGCATTAACATTGTAGTCTCCTGGCTATGTAACAATGCCATAGGGCAGTGATGGTGAACCTTTTTAGCACCGAGTGTGCATCTGGGCCACAACCCGGAAGAGGAGCTACCCAGGGTGCATGCGCGTGCCCGAAAATGAACTTCCGGTTTCAGCCAGCTACTCTTCTGGGTTTCTGGCACACATGGGCACGCAATGATCAGCTGGCCGGCACGCATGCTCACGTAGGAAAACAGAAGATTGGCTCTTCTAGTTTCCGGCACTGCCGCATTCAAAAAGGCCAGCTGATTATCGCATGTGCCTGCATGCCAGAAACCCAGGAAGAGGAACGGGAGATGCTGCACTTGCCAGGCAACATGGCTCCATGTGCCACTTTGGGCATGCGTGACATAGGTTCGCCATCACAGCCATAGGGTAATAACAATAGTTGTAAGCATTCAAAAGTCATATAGAAATCTGTCAACCTATAAATAAAAATGGATGGATGGATGTTCAGGAAAACAAACAAACAAATAAACCCTGCAATTGTGAAAGGCTTTTGATGCAGACATTTTTGAAAGCTTATCTCAATCACAGGACTAAGCAGTGTACAAAAACAAAAATGCAACAAGAATAATATTAAATTAAATCACTCTCCCTCTCTCTCCTTCTCTCTCTCCCTCTCTCTCTCCCCCCCCTCTCTCACACACACACAACCAGTGGCTGGAAAAAGTTGGACTAAAGACAGTCCTGAGGCACTGATCAGAGCAACACAAGAACAGGCACTAAGCACCAGATACATAGAAGGAGGGGTCTATCATACAGGACCCAAGCTACAGACTCTACAGAGAGGCCTCAGAGATATCCAACACATAGTGAAAGATGTAAGATGCAGGCAGGTACATTATACCTTGAGTGGCAAAATGAAGGAGTCCCATTGTGTATATTGATGGGCCAGACTATCACAAGTCCAGATTTTTTTTGGGGGGGTGGGGTGTTCCATTCAATGTTGTGGAGAATAACATGACTAAGATTCTGTGAGACTTCCTGATCCAAACAGTCAGGCAGGTACTTGCTAAACAGCAGACATTGTGGTAGTAACCAGGGACCAGAAGACAGCAGTGGTGGTAGATGTAGTGACACCAACTGACAGCAACATCAGGAAAAAAGAGAACAAAAAACTCAAGGAGTAGCAGGGCTTAAAGGATGAATGAAAGGGGATACAGTAAATAAAAGGCAAAGTAGTCCCAGTGATGGTTCAAGAACTCAAGACTGTAACTCCTACACTGAGAGAGTAGCTCTAAAATATCTCAGAAACATCATCAGAACTTTCTGTGTGAACATCAGAAGAAAACAGTCTAGGGATGATTAAGGCATTGTGCAGAACCCTCAATTTCACACACCTCAGAGGACCTGAGATTGAGCAAGACACATTCCACTCATAGTATGAAAAACAGGGGTGAAATCCAGCAGGTTCTAACAGGTTCTGGAGAACCGGTAGTGGAAATTTTGAGCAGTTTGGAGAACTGGCAAAAACCACCTCTGGCTGGCCCCAGAGTGGGGTGGGAATGGAGATTTTGCAATATCCTTCCCCTACCACACCCACCAAGCCATGCCCACAGAACCAGTAGGGAAAAAATTTGAATTTCATTCCTGATGAAAAGGAATATGTATTGTACAGTATGTGTAGGTACAAGTATAACCACACACACACACACACACTCAACTCAATACATAGCTAAAACACTATTGCCTAATTCAAAAGAATTAAGGGTCATCCAGGTTTATATTCTTCTAATGATTTTTGGTGCTTAGCTTTTCTTTCTTATTTAGATCAGGTCTCCATATAATGATAAAACATTTGGAGAAAAAGATGCAAATTAATATTCCAATACTGGAGGCTATGATAGAGAAAATCTCCACAGCAACCATATATTTTCCCTTTGAGCTCAGATACGCTGGAACAAAGGACAACCAGACACTGCAGAAGACCAACATGCTGAAAGTGATAAACTTGGCTTCATTGAAAGCATCAGGCAATTTCCTTGCTAGGAAAGCCACTATGAAGCTAATAAAGGCAAGGAAACCCATGTAGCCCAAGACACAGTAGAACATGTAGTTGTATCCTTCATTGCATTCCAGAACTATTTCTTCTGCCATTGAACTCATGTTAGCATCAGGGAATGGAGGAGATGTTATCAGCCACACTGTGCATATAATCCCTTGAACAAAGGAGCAGCCAAATACTACAGACATGGCAAGTTTTTTCCCTACCCACTTGGTGATCTTGGTCCCAGGCTTGGTGGCCATAAAAGCCAGAACCACAATGACAGTTTTGGCTAAAACACAAGAAATGACCACTGATCAGAACACTTCCGGTTCCGGATGGCGACGGACGCTGCCTGGGTGAGCTCTTGCCCCAGCGTCTGAACCCCCCCGCCTGGAGGCCCCTCGGGGCCGGGTGCCCTGGCTTCGGGGTATCCGCCGTTAAGGGCGGCTCGCCAGGGGTCCCCTGCCTCAATTCCAGGGGCTGGGCGGGCAATGCTGGCGCGCCCGAGGCTCCGGCGAGTGGGGGCGGCGCGCGACGGCCATCTCAAGGCCGCTGACCGCGCCATTGCGCCTGTAGGACCCGGAGTATATTGAAATTAAGGCAGCAGGTAAAGAGGCGATCGGAAGAGGAAGGGATGCAGGCCGGAGAATAAGCAGAAAAGGAGAGACCTTGATTGGCGAAGCGACGAGGCGTCCTGCGAGTGAGAGGGGGGGGCGAAGTTTCCCCCCCCTTGTAGCTGGGAAGGGCGCCGTGGCTGAGAGGAAAGAGGAGGAAAAAAGAAGGAGACCTCTTACCTCGCTGATTTTTTGTGGAGAATGGTGGAGGCGGAATTTGAGAAGGGAGGCTGGAGGCCTCTCTCTTTGCCGGAGAGTTATGGCCGGGGCCTGATTTCCTGCTTCTTTGTATACAATTGATGACATCACCCACCTCTGGTTTCCTGTTTGACCTACTCTACGAGCCGGACTCGTTGCTTCTGTGAGCGCCCTCTGGTGGATTGTGAGGAAACAGTGCTGATTTTCAAGAGAATCTTTCCCTCTCTGGATGCTTGTGCCTACCTGAGGACCTCTCATTCTTTATCACTGCAAGATGGCAAAAGGACAAAGACCAGCTGCAGGTGACATGGAAAAATTTTTGGAGAAATTGGCAAAATTGGATGAGAAACTTGTGAAACTTGATAAACTTGATGACCTGCAAAAAGGGCAACTGGAAATAAAATCTGAAATTGTAGTTATGAAAAAAGATTTAATTGCTGTTCAACAGGTGGCAGAGGAGAATAAGAAAAAGGTGGGAGGTTTGGAGGGGGAGGTGCGGGCAATCCAGAAGAGGGAAGAAATGAGAGGAAATGTAATCTTAACTTCGCAGCTGGATAGAATGTCTTATTTTCTCAGGTTTCAAAATGTGGAAGAGGTGGACCAGGAAGATCTGCGAGAAGTGATGGTTAAATTGTTGGGAGAATTTACTGAAAGAGGTTTGGACTTTATGAGATGGGATATGGATCTAATTTATAGAGTAAACTCACAATATCCAAGAGCCTTGGATAGTACAGTGGTCTAAAGCCCTGTTATTAACATCAGCTGCCTGCAATTATTGCAGGTTCAAATCTCACCAAGGCTCAAGGTTGACTCAGCCTTCCATCCTTTCTAAGGTAGGTAAATTGAGGACCCAGTTTGTGGGGGCAATAAGCTGACTTTGTATAAATATACAAAAGTATGAAGGCTATTGCTTAGCGCATTGTAAGCCGCCCTGAGTCTCTGGAGAAGGGCGGCATATAAGTCAAATTAAAAAATAAAAAAAAATATGCAATTTTACACAGTGTCCCAAGAGAGGTCCACATTAAATTCGTGAGAAGGGTAACGAGAGATGAAATACTGAGAAAACAAAGATCGGGGGCGCTGATATACAGGGGCAAGGAGGTCACCATTCTGAAGCAGATCCCTAGACAGGTACGAGAATTAAGAAGAAATTATTATTTTTTATCAAATAAACTGTACCTTAAGGGAATTGGCTTCAGGTGGACCCAGATTGTTGGGGGCGAAAGGCTCACTCTGTAAACCATTTAGAGAGGGCTGTAAAGCACTGTAAAGCATTATATAAGTCTAAGTGCTATTTCTCCTTAATAAAAATATGAACATCCCTCCTCCCATAAAGTAAAAATAATTTGACCCACCCTCTGTGGACCTAGATAACTACCAGCAAATAAGAACCCAAGAATTTCCTACTCCCCAAATCACAACTCCTATCAAAGTCCTTCCCTTTCTTTTCTTTTTGCTCTTATTCCTGTTTCTCCTATGAACTGGAACTCAATGATCGTGGCTAGTGATAAGGTCTGATCATTTCCCTCAACATTGTACTCTATCTTTAGACTCTATATACTTTATACTGCCACAATTTAGAATAGCTTCTGGTAATTTTCAATGAAAAAAATCTAAGTATAAAATCATGCTGCACCATAGGAATAACAAAGCAAGGATGATAAACTAAAAAACAGTAAAACAAGCATAAAATAACCAGGCAGGAAGAAAACATTGTATACAACACTGTGAAATATTTCATTTTAAATGTCCCAAAATATCCATTGGAATATTTATAGAAATAGCAATAGCACTTAGACTTATATACCGCTTCATAGTGCTTTTACAGCCCTCTCTAAGCGGTTTACAGAGTCAGCATATCGCCCCCAACAATCTGGGTCCTCATTTTACCCACCTCGGAAGGATGGAAGGCTGAGTCAACCTTGAGCCTGGTGAGATTTGAACTGCCAAATTGCAGGCAGCCGGCAGTCATCAGAAGTAGCCTGCCATACTGCACTCTAACCACTGTGCCACTTTGGCTCTTATACATTGGAATTTATACATATCCAATATCTATACATTGGAAACCACTATGGAAAACACTCTCTCTGTCCCTTAACATTTCATTACTGATTGGAAAGGTATTTTTGTTTTATATAATTTTTATTCCATCGTTTTCTCCTCTTTGAAACAGAACTTCCTGTAAATGGGGGAGAATCATTTTTAAATAGTTGGCTATGATATTCCAGTTCAGTAAGTTATTTCAATAGGTTAAAGTTTATATATATATATATATAGAGATAGAGAGAGAGAGAGAGAGAGAGAGAGAGAGAGAGAGAGAGAGAGAGAGAAGCAGATACAAATGAACATTGATAAACTCCTAGTGAGAATTCTGTTATCTTTTATCACTTTGTGTAATATTTGTGAAATTATTTTATCTGCTAAACTGTTTTATCTTATTCCAAACTTTTTAATTATATTTATCCTTTGCCATTTTGTTTTTGGACAATAAATACAAATTGGAATTATTATAACTGATGCATGTGACTTATGGAATCCAAAACCATCTTTTTACCAAATTTACATATATTCCCATATTTTCCTTCCTCTGGATAATATATGGAAGTAGAAAAAAGCCATGGAGGGTTTTATTTCAGAATGTAAATGGAAGGTGGGAATTTGGATCTGTAAATATTTCTAACAGTGAAATAATTATGGAAAGTAATCTAAAATGTATTTGCACCATACCTGATTAAATCTCCTAGGCCACACAGGAGAAGAGAATGTTATTTCTTGAGAATCCATGCCATTGATCCTTCCAATTCTGACTCTCAGAAAAGACTGATTTGGAAATACGATCCAGTTCATAATATCAAATCCAACCTCTAACTCTCCATTCTGACTGAAGGAAACTTTTTCCCCTGCACTGTTATTGAAGGACACCCTTCTTACAAATTGGTTGAGCTAAATGTAAGAAAGAAAAAGAAAACAAAGAGAGTACAGTAGAAATTCCAGTACATAAAGAATAATGTTCCTTGCTCTTTAGAGAATGCAGAGAATAAACCCTTTAAGTAGTGGGTTTCAAATCCCGTCACTACTGGTTTTGCTCATGGGCGTGCACACGCTTGCTTGATTGCATGACGCTTCTGCGCATGTGCAGAAGTTTCTGCACATGCGCAGAAGTTTCTGCACATGCGCAGAGACATCCAGGTGGGTGGGCGGAGCCTCCTGCAACCCACCACTGCTTTAAGAGCTTTAAAGAGTCTAGAACAGGGATGTCAAACTCAAGGCCCAGGGGCTGGATCCAGGCTGCGGGGGTACTTAGATACCAGAGGCTGCCCTGGAAACAGAGAAGGACTAGCCTGCAGTGCTTCTGCCAGGGAAAAGCAGCTCCCAGCCTCCTGCAACCCTCTGCCAGTGAAAACAGAGCTCGGGAGGGATCGGCCATGGCAGCCGAAAACAGGAAGCTGTGGCAGCCGAAAACAGAGCTCAGGAGCCTGTTTTCGCTGGCAGAGCGCTCGGGTCACCACAGGTGCCCACAACAGGAGTGATGTTAAGCTGGCCATGCCCTGCCAGCCATGCCCCCCCCAGCCCCCCCGAGGTCAAACACAAAACTGATGCAGCCCTCAATGAAATCAAGTTTGATGCCCCTGGTCTAGAAAGTAAGGTAATACTGAATGATTATGCTTGCAATTTTAGTGCATAGGCATGAGAATAAAACCTACAAAGCGGCACCAAATCTTTGAAAAACAAACAGATAAAAACTGAGAATAAAAATATCCCCGATTCTAATTTATTTTGAGAGAAAAATAAAATAATTTGAATCAGAATTAGAGTAGAGCTGGAAGGGACCTTGGAGGTCTTCAAATCCTACCCCCTTCTCAAGCAGGACACCCTATATCATTTCAGACAAGTGGCTGTCCAGTGTCTTCTTAAAAACCTCCAGTGGTGAAGTTTCTGAGGGCAAGCTCTTCCACTAGTTAATTGTTCTCACTGTTATGAAGTTTCTCCTTAATTTAGGTTGCTTCTCTCTTTGGTTAGTTTCCATCCATTGTTTCTTATATTGCCTTCTGGTGCTTTGGTAAATAATTGACCCCCTCTTCTTTGTGGCAGTCCCTCAAATACTGGAACACTGCTATCACGTGACACCCCCCCACACACACACACAGCCCTTCTTTTATCTAGACTAGCCATTCCCAATTCCTTCAACGCAGTGGTGAAATCCAATTTTTTTACTACTGGTTCTGTGGGCATGGCTTGGTGGACGGGGTGTGGCTTGGTGGGCATGGCAGGGGACGGACACTGCAAAATCTCCAATCCCACCCCACTCCAGATAAAGGATACTGCAAAATCCCCATTCCCTCCCCACTCTTGGGGGAAGGATATTGCAAAATCTCCATTCCCACCTGACTCTGGGGCCAGCCAGAGGTGGTATTTGCCGGTTCTCTGAACTACTCAAAATTTCCACTACCGGTTCTCCAGAATCTGTCAGAACCTGCTGGATTTCACCCCTGCTTCAACCATTCCTTATATACTTTAGTCCCCAGGCCTTTATTCATCTTAATTGCTCTTCTCTGCACTTTTTCCAAAGTCTCAACATCTTTTTTGTAATGTGGTAAGCAAAAATGGATGCAATATTCCAGGTGTGGTCTTACTAAGGCTTTATAATACTTCTTTTGAACTTTTTGTTCATGCAATCGAGGATGGCATTAGCTTTTTTGGCTGCTGCCACACACTGCTGGCTCATATTTAAGTGATTGTCCACTAGGTTTAAATCATTAGTGGATAATTGTTTCAAGCACATTTGAGTGAGGAGAATATTTGTAACATAGAAATTATTATATATTATATGAAGATCTCACTTCCTAGAGAAGATGTGAATGCTAGGAAAGGTGAAAATAAAGAAAAGAAGAGGAAAACCAGCAGAAAGGTAGATGCACTCAGTTATAGTTGTAATGGGTGCACCAATAAAAGACCTAAAAGGCAAGATTTGGGATAATTCATCCTGGAGAAAACCTGTCTACATTGTGGGTAAAAATGGATAATTACTTGATAGCACATAATCATTCAAATTAATCAATAAACCTGTTTTTGACGTTTGCAACAAATCTATACTTGTTTTTCCTGAAGGTTTCTTTTCTAATAAATTACAAGACCTTGCTTAACTATTTGGGATATGCTAAAGGCAAATAAACATTTCACTTTCATTCTAGCAATAACTGGTATTCATTTTTTTTCTTTTCTTATTTCCTTTTAAAAAAAATTGAATTGGATAAGTGCTCAGACTTATGATATATTAGTCACCGAAACTATGATACATTTCACAAAACTGCAGTGTGCTTGTTATATAAGGTGGAATGAAATAAATAATCAGAAACTTATCACATAGCTTATAAACATCAAAAACATAATTTTAAAGATATGATTAGAGAGAATCTTATGTCTAGAAAAATGTTCATATTTAGGCTGTAAAAAGGCTTGGAGAATAGCATCCTCCCCAATCTAGGATCTATTAGTTTACCTGCAAATATGATCAGCTCTCTGCAATTTAGTTTCCGTGCTTAGAAGTTACTTAGAATTACTTAGAAGTAATGCTTAGAACAGTGATGGCAAACCTTTTCAGCACCGAGTGCTGAAAAGGTCACATGGAAATGTCACGCATGCATGTGTGGCTTGTTGGGGCCACGCTCTGGAAAAGCCGAACTTGTGGGTTCTAGTGTGCATGCGCGCCTGACGATCAACTGGCCAGTGCACATACACCAGTGGTGGGTTGCTTCAGTTCAGACCGGTTCTACAGAACCAGTAGTAACACCGGCGGGAGGCTCTGCCCACCGATTCTGACATCATCAGGAAGCTTCTACGCAGGCGCGGAAGTGCGCGCGTGCGGCCCCGTTGCAAACTGGTAGTAAAGGTAAGTAGAACCCACCCCTGGCATACACACCCCAGTTTTCGGCACTGCCGCACACGCAAAGGACAGCTTTTTGTTGCATGTGCATGCATGCCAGAAGCCCGGAAGAGAAACAGGCAATGCCGTGCGTGCCAGGCAACATGGCTTCACATGCCACTTTGGGCACGCATGCCATAGGTTCACCATCACGGGCTTAGAACATTACCTTCCATGGCTGTTGTTTCAGAAGGTTTAGTTTGGCTTCATGATCTCCTGCTTCGTATCTGAATATGGATGCCTGGATGTCATGCAAAGCATGTGCCACTGCAAAGACTGCATTGTAGACACTGTAGCTGTGGCTAGTCATGTCCATTTCAAATACAGATAAAGAAAGATTTCCCAGTTTTTCTTCACCAGTGCACAGACTGCATCTTTCTCCCCATTCATGGAGTTGGAGAATGAACATTCAAATGCATTTTCCCAGAAGATCTTGATAATGGCATCTTCTTTTTTCACGTTAGGCTTTTTCATCTGAAGAAATTCCTGGAATCCCAAAACCTCCCCTGAGTGAATTGCAAAGGAGAGCGCACCATGGAGGAAGTCTATGTTGTCATTCCTTTGGAAGGGAAGTGATGTGAAATGCATCTGAGCTGTCAACACCCACACTTTAACTTTTGCCAATAATGGTACATCTTCCACTTGGGATATGGTGGGAATTATCCTCAAAATAATCATATCTTCAGCTTCACCGTGGATTAACACTACACTGGCAGAGCTACTCATAATAATCTTGAAAGTTTCAGTCCCAGCTTCCACAGAAGCGAAAATATTATTCAAATAAGTAATTGCTGGCAAAGTTTCGATGAAAGCAAAACAGATGCCACTCACGGAAAACAGGGGTACAACATCTTGTACAAATCTTTCACCATTCTCACTATTTGAATAGATCATCCCAATCCAGGTCCACTGGAAGTGGAGCATCAATTGAAGAATACCATTGTATTCATGGTGCACATTTGGGAACATCTGTTGGTTTAAAACAACCTGTGCTTTTTCATTTACCTCTGGAGTTGAGCCATAGATGAACTGAAGAAAGAGATGGAAAAACAAGATGGGGAAAAAATCATCTTCAATTTTATGGGGGGAGGGAGGGAAGAAAAGGTTAGGCAAAACAAAAACCAGGAATTAGAAATTAAAATGGGGATTTCAAGCTTCCATTGTAGCCACATTTTGCATGTGACAGTGAAAATGTTAAGGGAAGTAACTGAGAAATTATGAATTATCTAGTTTTCCATGGAAATAAATGAACAGAAGGTATGTAGAATTTAATTACACATTGGGACCTTTGGTCAGTCCCTGCCTAAGTAAGTCTGCTCCAATGAAATTGATTCAGTGCAGTGATGGGTTGCTCTCGGTTCGCCCCAGTTCAGGCAAACTGGTAGTGGCGGCAGTGGGATGCTCCACCCACCCACCCAGACGTCATCAAAAACGCTCTGCGAACCGGTAGCACTGGGATTTGAAACTCACTACTGATTCAGTGATAATGTTTCCATCAGATCATCCTGCATTTTATGGAACAACTATATCTGCAACTTATTAATAAAGCAACCTCTAATTTTGAATGTGATACGTGTTGAAAACAATTACCTTCAGAGATAATAAAGTACACTCAAAGGTTCAGTGGTCTATTAGTTTGCAGATTGTTTGGGTCTAGTGTATATATTTTTATACCCTATGAATTTTAACTGGTTTCTTTCTCCACAGTTCAATTTACAAAATATACTTTTCTTCTAATTTCATTTCACATTTTTCTTTCTTTTCTTCCTTTTTTAAAGAGCATGTAAGAGAAAGGATTACTTAAAAATTAACAATAACAACAATATTGATACTGTGGTTTCACAGTCTGCGTATATAATAGCCCTTGGAATTTAAGTAGAGATGAAAACCAAGGAACATCAAGTAAGATAGACTATGAGAAGTCTAAGCATCTCTAACCCAAAAAGAATGATATCAAACAGGTAAACAATTTACAATAAACAGAATAAACTAGGCCTAAATAAACCTATTAATAATATATAACTAATTAAATCAAGCAAACAAAATAGTTTAAGACTTTGTAAGATACAAGGGGCCTATTTATTCCCTAACTCTCTCTCCTTACCTCTAAGTAAAGGTAAGGGTTCCCCTCGTACACATGTGCAAGTTGTTCCTGACTCTTTGGGGTGGTGCTCATCTTCGTTTCAAAGCCGAAGAGCCAGCAGTGTCCGAAGACGTCTCTGTGGTCACGTGACTGGTATGACTAAATGCCAAAGGCACACGGAACACTGTTACCTTCCCACCAAAGGTGGTCCCTATTTTTCTACTTGCATTTTTTATGTGCTTTCGAACTGCTAGGTTGGCAGAAGTTGTGACAAATAATGGGAGCTCACCCCGTTACGCGGCACTAGGGATTTGAACTGCTGAACTGCTGACCTTTTGATCGACAAGCTCAGCATCTTAGCCACTGAGCCACTGCATCCCTTTACCTCTACCCCATAACAAACAAACATCATTGGAAGGAAAACATGAAAGACTTCAAAAACCTAATTTTTCTCAGCAGGGATTGTACCTGTGGCATCTTGTAGAGGGAAAGGATGGCAGCCAGGTGGTCTCCAAATGCAGATGTTGATCCTCCAATGACAGCTATTGGTCTTTTCTGCATGTCATACCTGTAGTTTGGGATGAATCTCTCCTTGGTAGAGAACAGTTCTAAGGAGGCACGATAGGTCCACGTGGGATTAAAATAACTGTTATAGACATGGAAGCCCAGGGTGTGATTGGGTAAAATGTGGGGATTTTCATTGATCTTGAGTGCAAATTGCAAAACTAGGAACGACAATTAGCAGAGTTCACTGTATCATATTTTTTAAAGAACTGGCATTCATGTATGTGGGGAAATATTGTCACCTTCAGTTGGATGTTTATCACCAGTTTTTACAAGTTCAATTTGTTAATATGATTTATTGGGTTAGAGTTTTTCTATCTTCACTGTGAGTTGTATTGTGTTTGGGGTGTGTGTGCACTGAGGGAGCTCGACCAATATCATTGCACTGACAATAAAGATTTCAAATTGAAATTATTCTAAACATTTGATATATAATGGTTAAAGTAATGATTTCTGTCCCCCTTGAATAAATTCTTTTGTAATGCTATTTTCAACAGCGAAATAACTTTGGAGCAAATAATGTTTGAAATACATAGTGTTGAAGAACATATCAGCACAGTGGTTTCTTAAAATACTTTGTTCTTTTTTTGCATATTAACATGAAATCACAATTTATCCAGACTCTTTAATTTTATCTGTTTAATTTTCAATTTTATCCTGATAATTGTTACAATAAAAATATTAAACTTTAGTATGTATTGAATAAGATGTGATTCATTATCTATACATTATGAAAGGAATATGGACGTGTTCCCTTCTTTGAAAGTATTTCTTGGACCCACAAAAATGTTAATGTGATGGAAAGTCACAGCTCAACAAATATAGATTGTGCATAATCTCTTTCTCTCATTAGACAGAGTGTTAGTCATTGCCTATGAGGAAACCATCTTAGATAAGATTCCATATGAGTATGTGTCTCTGTGTTTCAAATAAAATTACAGGATTTCATCAAAGAGATTACTAGACGGTGCTTCATTGAAGTCCATCACTGTATCGAATATGTAGATCTTAGACAAAATGCCTATGATAACAAAGTCTCCAGGTTCATATTGCTGATGAAGAAAAGGCAGAGGTTCACTTATGCTGCATTTAGCATTGGGAATCATGCACACCACTTGGGGTAAAAGCATTATAATTAATGCTTCAAATACCGCCATGCTGAATGAAGCAGTTTTTCTTTAAGCCAATTCATCTCTCCCAGATCTGTCTTTCATTAATTCAGATGGTCCAAGTCCCAGCATAAGTAACAATTATCAGAGGTCAGAATTCTAACTATCTTTAAGCCCAGTTTGGACTATCGTGTTGTGTTTTCTCATTCCCTTTTATTTTGTTGTCTTTCATTTCTGTTCAACCTGTTTGAGATCCATGAGGAACGCAGAAGTTATCATCATTAAATGGATAATTATAGAGGAAGAATTACCAACAGAAAATTATAAATAAATCATAAATAAGAAAGCTCATTGGACATTTCCCCTCAAAAATCCTGTTTGGTTTTTTTCCCAAGGGATTAGGCGATAATTGTTCCTGTTTGAATGGGTTCAATTATATTCCTGGCATTGAAAGAGGACATTAAAGTATAATTAAATTAGTAATTACATTGAGGATATTATAAATTTGTAATCAAAATTTCTAGAAAATAAGAAATAAAACAGAACTGAAAGATATATAAAACACTGACATTTATTTAGTATCAATTTCTCTAAGTTACAGAGGAGAGTTCTCTGTATAATATTTCTCCATGCTTCTGGAATTAATGAGAACCTTCCTAACAGTGAGATCAATTAACTAGTGGATTGCCTTCAGAAGTTGTGGGTGCTTCAACACTGGGGTTTTTAAAGAAGAGACTGGACAGCCACTTCTCTGAAATGGTGTAGTGTCTTCTGCTTGAGCAGGGGATTGGACTAGAACCGTGATGGCGAACCTATGGCACGGGTGCCACAGGTGGCACGCGGAGCCATATCGGTGGGCACGCGAGCTCAGCTCCAGCATGCATGCATGTGCCAGCCAGCTGATTTTCGGGCCTTCTGGGCCCACCAGAAGTAAGGAAACACACTGTTTCCGGCCTCTGGAGGGGGTGGGGAAGGCCGTTTTTGCCCTCCCCAGGCTCCTATAAAGGCTCTGGAGCCTGGGGAGAGCAAAAAATGGGCCTACCGGGCCCACCATGCCATCACGTGCCAAAAGCGGGGGGAGCACAGGGGGGCAGGGCGCATAGAATTATGGATGTGGGCACATGTGCGTGTGACCCCACCATGCTCCTCCCATTTTTTGCACGCGATGGCAAAAAGGTTAGCCATCACTGGACTAGAAGATCTCCAAGGCCCCTTCTAATAATCTGTTATTCTGTAATTCTCACCTTCCTGCTGTTCATCCTATTTGCTTTCTTCTACTTCCAGTTTCTTCCTCTTTTCTTAGCATTAATTCAATACAAAAGTTTATTTTATATTTCCTAGACAATTTAAGCAATATTTTAATAGGTTAGCTAGAAACCTCACTAGTTTGGAAGAGTATCATTAAGACCCGGCTGTTTAAACGCCCTAGCCAGGACTGATGGGGTTTTATTGTTTTAAATTGGTTTTTAGTCTGTTTTAGTCTGTTTTAATTTGTATTTATTTATTGGGATTGTTTCATTTGATGTGAGTCTCCCTGAGTCCTTTGGAGAGAGGGCGGCATATAAATCCAATAAATCATCATCATCATCATCATCATGGCTGAAGTAATACCTACTTATTTGATGTAGGTTTGTCCCTTTCTCAACCCACTTGAATTAATATCAATTATCTTGTCAGTTTTTTTAATGGCCTGAAGATAACAATGTGACCTTGATTTATATAATGAAAAGTATACAACTTACTATTTTATCAAATATTCAATTTACTGAAAATGGTGGATACAGACAGATTGACAGACACTAGAAAGACCTAAACTTCAAATTTACAATCTTTGACAATATGTATTTGCTTTCTATTTATGAACTGATTGTTCATGAAGTAACAGAAAGGTAGAGTTATATTATTCAGTAATCAAAGTTTAATGGTTCGTTATTTCAAATTGGGATAAAATCAGTGATGGGATTTAGCTAGTTCACACCGATTCGGTAGAACCGGTTGTTAACTGCTCAGTTCAGCGAACTGGCTGCAGCTTCGCCCCTCCTTCCCAGTCTCTCTTCACCAGGCAGCTTGTCTTGCAACCTGGCCGCTCGCCCAAGTTTACTAGAGCTGTTTTGTGTGGTGATGTAACCCAAAGGGAAGGGAGCAGGAGCAGTGAGGCTTGCTTGCTTCCTTTTTCTGCGCCTGCACAATTCGGCCTTTTGTTTACCTTTTCAGTGTCCAAGCCATGTGACTGCTGCCATGGGCCACCAGCAGCTGTACTGGAGCCACCCCAGGATGTTGGGCAGAGCTTGCACATCTGGTAGGTCTCCGACCCTCCCCAACTCCCTCTTTCGACCTCTGCTGGGAGTGGAGGGAACACAGGATTGTCTGGCACCTACACACATGACTGCGAGAGGAAGAGATGAAGAGAGGCTGGGTGAGCCAGACCCAGATATTTCCTGGCTCCCCTCATCCCAGAAGCACTCCCCTCTCTGCTAGTGGCCACCCCCTTCTCCCTCCCCTTCCTTGCTGCCAGGTGATCCCATGTGAAGAAGGGGGCAGCCACATTTTTAAAAAAAGGACTTTTAATGAAACCTCCAATGCAACAGCTAAGATCCAATCCTGAGCCAAAAACAACAGCTCTCCCCTCCCCACCCTGCGTGTCTGTTTCGCCTTACTAAATTGGATCTAGAGCCATGATGGTGAACCTATGGCAGAGCTCAGCTCTGGCGCGCATGTGCACGCCGGCCAGCTGATTTTCTGGCCTTCTGGGCCCACCAGAAGTAGGGAAACAGGCTTTTTCCTGCCTCCGGAGGGCCTGGGGAGGGGTGGGGAAGGCCCATTTTTCTTTCTCACCTGGCTCCAGATCCTCTCTATGCATCTGGGAAGGGCAAAAACAGCCTTTTCCACTCCCTTGAAGGTCCTCTGGAGGCCTGAAAGGGCCCATTTCCCAACTCCCAGTGGGACAGGAAGTGACATTTTTTGCTGTTCCCAGCCTCCAGAGACTCCTAGAGAGGCCTGGCACATGATGGCAAAAAGCTTAGCCATCACTGGTCTAGAGCCTGGGAGAGGATGAGAAATTTAACAGGCGGGAGGGGGGAAAGGACAGAAAGGCAGCAGAGCGAGGTTTACAAAGTAAACTCAAGTTTTTTAGCTTGGACCAGCAAAAGGCAGTGGGTGATGGTGGCAGCAGGGAATTCAAAGGACAACTGGAGAGATGGAGCTGTGCTCAGCCATCCAGGCTTCAAAGAAAAGTTCACTTCAGGGCAAGGGGCGCAACTGATGTCGCTTTCTAAAACAGAAGATCCTGCTAAGCTCCAGATCCTACAAAACAAGCTGTGGTGTTCAATCTGTGCACCCACCTCATGCCTTTCTAAAGGAACACCTCCCCACCACCACCCCACTTGCTCCTCCATGTTTCCACTGTGGTCTCACCCTTTGCTGGTGTCGGCCTACCACCTTTTGCTGGTCCAAGCTAAGAAACTTGAGTTTACTTAATTAACCTCACTCTGCTGCTTTTCTGTCCTTCCCCCCTCCCCCTGTTAAATTTCTCATCCTCCCCCAGGCTCTAGATCTGATTTAGCAAGGCGAAGCAGATGTGCCAGGTGGGGAGAGGAGCAGGGATGAAATCTAAAATTTGTTACTACCGGTTCTGTGGGCGTGACTTGGTGGGGGAGGGTAATGTGACTGGGTGGGCGTGGCCAATTTTTTTTTTTTACTTTTAAAACCATTTTTTACATGTAAAACCATGTAAAAAATGCTTTCAAAAGGCTCTGACGATCCCAGCTGAGTTGCCTGATCAGCAGGCAACTCAGCTGGGATCCTCAGAGCTTGGATCATCAGAACCATTTAAAAGAAAAAAAGTTTTTTTCTTTTAAATGGCTCTGGCGATCCAAGCTGAGTTGCCTGATTAGCAGGCAACTCAGCTGGGATCCTCAGAGCTTGGATTGTCAGAGCTTGGCTTGTCAGAGCCATTTAAAAGAAAAAAAAGGTTCTGATGATCACACGGCTCAGCTGGGCATGGGGGGCAGGGGCAGGGATTTTTGCTACCGGTTCTCTGAACTGCCCGCCGCCATCGCTACCTACTCGCCCGAGCTGGTCCGAACCGGGAGCATTTCACCCCTGGAAGGGAAAGATGGGGGGTTTGGATCTTGGTCGCCGTATTGGAGGTTTCATTAAAAATCCTTTTTAAAAAGTGTGGCCGCCCCTTTCTTCACACGGGATTGCCTTGCAGCGAGGAGGGAGACGGAGAAGGGGGCAGCCACTAGCAGAGAGGGGAGTGCTTCTGAGACAAGGGGAGGCAGGAAGAGAAAAGGCAGTGAAACGTTCAGGAGCAGAGGTGGGAGAACAAAGCAAGTGAGTGAAACTTTGGCCTGCCGAGTGGCCTCTTTATTCCCCCTCTGCTCCCAAGGCAGCCTGGTAGCATCCATTTCCTCACATGAGAAGCAACCGAAGGGCCTTCTCACCGGGAGGGCCGCCCTCATTCAGATTCCCCACCTCCCTCTGGCAGCTCTCGGCTGAGCGTGGCTGCCCCACCAACCGAGGAGAGAAGTGGACCCGCTGTCAGGTTTTGACGTAATCTCAAATAAATTTCATTCTCAAACACAAAGTCTTTGATGAATCTCTCATTTATTGAAGAATTTACGATCCGACCTGAACTCATATGCGGCCAAAACTGATTCTCTGAAACCAACCCCTCCCTTTCTGCTTCTCAAAATCTCAAT